>JAQGAC010000120.1:0-44526 GCA_034696585.1 Isotomurus maculatus | reverse complement strand
TTATTTTAATCCTTCAATTCATTAACTTTATTTCCTACAGGTAGAACGTGGAATTATACAAAGAAATACCGTTTAATTTATGTTTTAGATGCGTTAAGACCTCAAGTTTATCTACTGATATACTTAGACAAATAAATCCCATTTCCAACTTTGCTACCTTTGTCGTTATGAAAGGGAAGTCACCTGCTAAATGATTTTGGGCCTCTGACGCAGTCGTACCTAGTCAGTTTATTGTATTTTCGTTATTGACAACCATCTAACATCGAAATATGCCTTGTGACAACTTAAAGGGCGTCTGTTCGGCGACAAAAATATATTATACACAGTTCGCCTGCCAAGAGGTTCGGCACAAATACATTTCGGATTATGAGATTTGTAGCAAAATATTATTTCGTCCTTTTAAGAGTGCATGTTAACTCCCTCACCTAAGATGCGCTTTTTCTCCGGAATCAGGTTTTATTTCCAGAGTTAAATTTACTGAATTGTTAATCGTATTACACAACACAGAAAAGGATTTCTTGCGTAGCTCAATCTCATTCCATTGAGCGAATATTAAAATATAACAGGAATATGTTTAATCCTAGCATCTACTTATTTATTATGGATGGAAAAAACTTGCACCAAATTTCTTGTATGTACAGATTTGCAATTAAGAACATTGAATGGATCTTGATCAGACTATAAGTTTTAAATTTAAATATTACTTTTTCAGTGAAAAAGCAGAAGGTTCCCATGAGTGCACACGCGAAGAGAAGAATAAACAGGGTAGCCACAGTCCCTTGCATTTTCAATTTAACCACTCCTGTCATTCCTTTAATGTATGATGTCAAATTAGTTGTTCCTTGTCTACGTGACAGATAATACTTAAAATTTGCAAGGTGGCGCAATTTCTCTAGAATTCCTGCAGACATAACTAGTTTTACATAGTTGGGCACTTTAGAAGTGCCAGCGTTTCGAATATGAAAGTATTTTAAATCCAATGCAGCATCACCTTCGGGAATATAAAATTGAGCACGATTATAATTCTTACTTAAATATTTCAGTTCCATCAGAACTTTCTGTTGGGTCCCCAAAAATACAGACTTCTTACACTGCAAAAATTCAGCTTCAGTTGCAGTTGATCTTTTTCTTAAGTTCCTTATGACAGATGTAAAATTACCTCTATGGAATTGCGGATAAAACCTGTGCATTCTCGACATGAATTTAAGAAAAGTAAATGAAATTGGAGTACGATAACTATTTATGTCATGGAACGCACGATAATATCCCCAGTGGAATATTTTGTAGTATGACGGGTTCATGAAATCCAAAGGTTTCACAAAGTTGTCTATTCCATCAAGGGGTTCGGAAAGAAAACTAAAACACTTAGAGTTCTGCAAACCTTCATAGCTTCTGTTTATTAAAATAGAAAATTAAACGTTGGTTTGATATGCCATGTGATCTATGAACTTTTGGAAGAAATCGTATACGTTATCGAACCAGTAAATAGAAAGGTTTGTTCGATACAGGTACTTTTCTACATAAGTTTTTAGGTTTTTAGGGAGATTCTCACAAAATATTTCGTCAAAACTTTGTACAGACGCTGTATTGGATGGAGACATCAGCGCTGTTGTCACTAGAGCATTATAACAGTTGAGTAGAACTACAACAGCTAAAAGCCAACCAATGCTAACAAAATGAAATGATAGTGACGTTTTAAGCTTTGATGGAATTGTAGTGAAATCCTCAAACAGACACCCAACTACGAAAAGAAGTGGTGAGAAAGAACTGTTGGTAAGACGCCTGAAAACGATAGAAACAGCAGCGTACATGATTATCAGAGCTGCCACTAAAGCCATCCAGACTTCTTTTTGAAACGGTTTCACGTATTGTGAGAAACCGAGTCCAGAAGACGAGTAACATGTTAGGTATTTTATTTGAGTAGATTCAATCAAAATCGATTGGGTTTGAGTGTCAGCTTGTACCTGTTTCAGATTAATGTGTCCTATACCCGCAGAAACAATGGAGGAGTTTGTTTTTGGAAATACAATTTGACTCAAAATAAACCATTCTGGGTAGCCAAAAAACAAATCTTTCGGTTTTGGCTTGATATTCAAAAGCGGAAAGTTATTACTGTCTTGTTCGTCCAGATTCCATTCACGAATAGGAACTTTTAGAGACGACACCAATTCATAGCTAAACTTTCTCGCGACTTTACACTTAAAATTCTTCCACAATGGGAATGTCCCGGCTGCTTGTGTACAACTTAATATCCCTTGTGCATAAAGGAATATCATTGTTAAGGACTCCACCGCTTGAAAACCAGAATATGTTTTTATAGTGAAATTCGTTCTATCGTATAACATATCCTCCGTCCTTAAAGCATTGGGTGATATATTTAGTATCAAAATATCGACTCTTTCTGTGCTGTACATATGTTTATTATTGATCATGTAATCAATGACGAGATAGTGTAGAGTAAATTTAAAATCCTCCGAAAGCAATTCGTCGTAGCGTCTTATGTAGAACAGCAAAATATTAACGCTGCACCAGCAACGATAGCAATTATGTATTTTTTCGAATTCTTTTTTTTCGAAGTTGTATTTGTTCTTTTCTAACAACAGGCTTGGGACCCTAATGCCTGTGAAATTCTCAATCTCCCATTTATCAAAAATTATTGTTGCTCCGCACTTTTGCGGGATGTCCTTAAATATTGTGGTCAAGTTAGGAGTATTGTTTTGTAAAATGTTAGTGTTAATGTGCTTCGCACCTAATAGAGTCAAACAAAAGGTCCACAACTTCAAATTATTCACTTTCATTGTGTTGAAAATTTCTGGAAATATTGGGTACACAATTTTGGCAAGATGTTGAAATGGCAGACAAAAATCTAGCAATGTTGCTGATCGGTTGCCATTTGAGATGTTGTGGAAAACTGAGAATGTCCACGTAGCTTATCTTAAGCTGCAATAAAATATTCATCGCAATAAACTGTTTTATATTATTCATGCCGTTCACAACCATACACAATTTCCGTTTCACCAAGTGGCTCACAGCTCAGCTAGGGTGACCAGTTTGGCGCAGGACAACACATTTTGTCTTTATCGAGGAACTAAGCAGACGATTCGTTTACTTCTGCAGCTTAAAATATACTAAACTAGTAAAGACAGTTGTATTTTGAGCAGCGTTCGGATAATGCCAAAATCCAAGCTTGATAAGGTAACTGACTGTCCTGGTGCAGTTATGGAACTCCTTTAGCACAGCTATTTAGAGAAAACGGTCAGTTGATGACCAAAAGCGGTCCGAGATCGCTAATGTCACAATCATAATTTTATATGAATCTCTAACGAACATTACCGCGTACACTCACCGAACAGAGAAGTCGAAGTTCGGAAAACAGTATAAACCGTATAAGTTCATTAAAAAATAACAGCCACCTAATGTACGACAGGTATCCTCCGTACTCATATGTTAAGCATTACACATCGAACAGTTAGAAGACACTAATATTGGATTGCCGTATGGCCGTAGTATGATAAGTGGGTTTCTTGATTACCGGATGTAATTAAGCAGTGGTATACCCTCACATAGAACCTTCCAAAATGTTGGTCTCCAGCGCCCAGTATTATCTGAGCTGTGAGAGAAAATTTAAATTTTTTGACATTATTAAAGTGTTTTTGGATTATTACCTGAGGATCAGGAATTTTTATACTTGTTCTGATTTTGGACTATTTGTTATATTCGCTTTTCAAAGTATATGTTTCGGCAATTTCAAACTTCTAAGAAAACTATTCTACGAAAAATATAATTATAAATTCTTATTCCAAAGGTTATTCATCACCCCTGAAGTAGGTAATTATGTAGTAGCTCGCGAAATTATCTTTTTCATTAAGTTTTTCATGCTTGAGTTATTTACCCTGTTTTAATCTAAAGTCTGAATACGACATACCGACTCAGCATAGAAAGACACTTTATTATACTAATCTCTTTTTGTATAATCACTTAAACGTAGTATAGCATACCTGGGCTGCCGAAAAGTAATTGTATACTTTGAAGACAGCCCATTTGAGGCTTCGGCTCAGGTCTTAGTACCGATTGCAGTAACTCCAACTTAAAACAACGATGTGAACTTGGGAATACAAACTCATATCAATGTGGCAATTACTGCCTAAGATAATTGTGCCTAAGGGGCATTAGCTAGTCGTCTACCTTGACCAGCAACTGCAGTACTCATGACTACGTGATTGTAGAAATACCCATAAACTTGTACGGCTTATATTGGCACTGCAGGGACTTGACCCGCATGAGACGTTAGCCGTGAATAATCCCGGTTTAGCGTTAGTGTAGAGATCAACCACTGGCTCAAAAAATATTTAGCTTATATTTAAAAAATATTTAGCCTCTGACTTTCTTTTATCAAACTTTTGGAAAAGAGTGTAGTAATATTTTGGGCAAACTACAACGGGGAACATTGTACAGCAATCCAAGTTCCTAACGGGCATTTGGCAGCTTATCTGGTAACAATAAAATGTAGATGGGTCCCAAATGCTCTAGATGCCTTAAAATTTAAATACTTGCTGCAAACCGGCAATGTAGTTTACTGCATGATCTCGTTATTGAGGCCCAGCATTATTATTTAGAAACACCACTTTTGACGAGGAAGCCAATGATTCAGTAGATCCCACATTTGAAAATTAAATAAATTTCTTAAAGATATTTAAAAACTCTTGTTAGTACCCTTGACACTAAAGATTTTATTACACATTCTGGTTGATGATGAAATCAAAGAAACTATTTAGTTGCCTTCAATGTACAGTTGTACCAACCAATGCTAATTGTCAGGCAAGTAAGCTTACTTGGAAAAACATAATAAGGTTTGGTTTATCTGTAGCCTTCGTACTAAAATTAGTATTAAACGATGAGACAATAGGCATTCCTGGGTATTGTATATTAATTTATAAAACTAGATTTGGTAAATACACAAAATACGTAAAAGATTCCACAGGTTTTCGGAAAGAATTAGTAACTGGATCGAAGGATATGTGTAGATCAATATACTTAATGAGGGTGCAACGTGTATAACAATTGAATGGTCCAAAAACTCGCCATTGCTACAATGAGAGTTTTAGAGTCGCACTCCACTGTTATAAGGTGCACATTTTCAGATTCTTGCTTAACTCCCTTAATCCGAATCCACAGGGAACATTTTGAAATTCCTAAAGGAGGAATCATTTCTTTTAGTAATAAAACTACACAGGGTGTGAACATGTTTTTGTTGTACCTTTGAATTTTTGCTGATTCCAGAAGTAGATTCAATTCACAAGCATGCTTTTTAGTCGCACGTAATTCAGTGCCTCCCTACGACGCAGATAACAGATTCTGCGGGTGAAATATTATGATAATTGTATTGATGAAGATTACACCTGTTGGATTTCATGCGTAATTCTCTTTCATTTCACTGAACGATAACAAAACAGATTAGGAGAGTAATTATAGTTCTAATCAATACCCTTTTCATTTTGATCTGAGAAATCTGCGCTAAATTTAGTGCATTTATAGAATGGCAAGATGTGATACAAGTAAAAGTAATCTATTCAACCTTGCCAATCCAGAAGTAGCAAATCTGAAGAATACTTTTTCGGTGAAAAAGCAGAGGATCCCGAAAGTAACACCTGAGATTTGAAACATAAACAAGGTGGATACAGGCCCTAGCATTTTCAATGCAACCACTCCGGTCAGTCCTCGAAAGTATTGTTTTAAAGTAGCTGTTCCATTACTTCGGGATAGATAATATTTAAAGTCCGACAAATGGCGTAATTCCTGCAGAATTCCTGCAGAAATAACTAATTTTACATAATGGGGAACTGCGGAAGTACCAACATTTTGAAAATGAAGGAATTTCAAATCCAATGCAACATCACCTTCGGGAATATAAAATTGAGCACGATTATAATTCTTCTCTAGATATTCAAGTTCCATCAGAACTTTCTGCTGGGTCCCCATAAACACCGACTTTTTGCACTGTAACAATTCAGCCTCAGTTGCAGATGATCTTTTCATCAAGTTCTTTAACACTAACGTCCAATCACCTCCGTAAAATTTAGGCTAAAACCTGTGCATTTTTGACATAAATTTCCATAATCTGAATGTTCGGTTTGTTTGATAACCACGTTTATCTGTGTATTCAAACGCACTGTTGTATCCCCAGTGAAAGATTTTGTAGTATAAAGGGTTCATGAAATCCAGAGGCTTCACAAATTTGTCCATTCCATCAACGGTTTCGGACAGCAAACTAAAGCACTTGGAGCTCTGCGAAACGTCAAAGCTTTTATTTGATGAATTAATAGATTGTGGGTTGGTTGCATCGGAAATCCGGTGTCTAAATTCTTTGAACAATTTATATACTTGAAACCAGAATAAATTTAGGCTGGTTTGAAATTCGGTAAGTGAATCATTTACTTTCATTATGTTTGTCAAATTCTCGGGGAGGGTGTCACAAGATATTTCGTCAAAGGTTTGAATAGCCGGAGTTTCTGAAGGAGAAATCAGTGCCGTTGTCACTAACGCATTGTAACAATTCAGTACAATCACAACAACTAAAAGCCAACCAATGCTTACAAAGCGAAACGACAGTGAATTTTGGAGCTTTGAGGGAATTGAAGTGAAGTCCTCAAACATACACCCAACTACAAAAAGAAGCGGTGAGAAAGAATACATTTTAAGAAGCCTGCTCACGAGGGAAACGGCAGTGTACATAATTATAAGAGAAGCAAACAACGTAATCCAGACTTCAAATTGAAACGGTTTTACATACTCAGAGAAACTGAGGGCAAAAAAAGAATAACATGTAAGGTATCTTATTCTAGAGGATTCAATCAAAACGGATTCGGTTTTGATTGAATTCCTGTCATCTGATTGTGTCAGCGCAATTACACCTACATGTGTATCGACAAAAGAGGAGTTAGTTTTAGGAAACACTATTCGACTCAAAATAAACCATTCTGGATAACCAAAAAATAGATCATTCAAATTTGGATTTAACTTCGAAATTGGAAACTCATAAGCATCATCTTCTTTAAGATACCATTCGCGAATTGGAGTTTTTAGAGACGCCACCAATTCATAGTTAAATTCTTTCCCGGTTTTACAATTGAAATTTTTCCAAAATGGAAAACTTCTTTCTGCTTGAGTACAAAAAAGTATTCCTTTTTCAGCAACGAATATCAAAGTTAGGGATTCTACAATATTAAACAATAAGAAGTGTTTTTTAGATACATCATACTCTGGGTATATTAATTCCTCTGCTAGCAAATCATTGGGTGTTATATTGAGCAGCACCATGTCGAGTCTTTCCGCGTTATAGATGCGTATATTTTTGTGTAGGTATAATTGAAGGAAATGATGCAAATAAGCTTTAGACCTTAGTGACTTAATTTCTTCCTCGTGTTTGATGTAGAACAGTAAAACATTTACGCTGCACATGCAACGGTAGCAAGTGTACTTTTCTATAATTTCCGGGTTATACCGGAAACCGTCTTTGTTCTTTTCAATCAAGAAACTGGGGAATCGAATGCCTGTGAAGTTTTCAAACTCCCATTTGTGAAAAATAAATGCTGCTCCGCAAGTTTCTGGGATGCTCCCAAATATTGTGGCGAAGTTAGAAATATTATGTTTCATAATTTTAGTATTAACACTCCCGATGAACAATATAGTAAAAAGAGTGGCCAAAAGCTTCAAACCATTGATTTCCATTATGTTGGAAACTTCTAGAAATTTTTGGAGAGAAATATTTTGCAAGATGATGGAAAGTTAGATCCTATTTAGCAACTCTATTGCAATTGACCTGACTTAAAACGATGTGGAAGCTTAAAAATATTAACGTAGTTTTACCCGAGAACCTTCTGTTCAGTTCTACTCCCAAGCAAACGGTTGTATATTATTCATGATTTTAACCTCGGTGCTCCCTCCCACCCTCGGTGTATTTAAAAGTGTTGAGTGGAGAGAGAAATGAAGCTGAGCAGGGAAAGTATTGACGTTACGAGAGAAGGAAGTACAATTAATACGACACGGTTTCATAAGTCATGGGAAAATTGAGACAGTACAGAATAGTATAGACTTGACGAGACAAAGGACAGAAAGCGACATGTAGCAAGTAGCAATGATCACAAGAGAAACGGTGAATATGGAATGGAAATAAAATAGTGCATGCAGTCATATTTATAAGATATTGAATGAATAGGAAAAGTACTGCAGGAATAGTGACTCAGTGCAATGTCAAGTTGTCTATTGTTTCACATACAACGAAGAGAATTAAGTCGAATAGAAAGGAAAGAGAGACAATGTACAACTGTAGACTTTGCAAACTTAAGCCGGGTTTAGGGATGCTGTGCCCATTACTTTCCCTAACCCAGGACTTTCTCTTTCATATACTCGTTTCAATTTAAACTTTCCCTCCACAACATCCGCACGCCTTTCTCTTTCTGATTTTCTCCGGGAAAGCGTAAAGTAGCAAGAAAGTTGCCACAGAGAGTACTTCGGTGCACACGGCAAGAGCGCAGTATTTTAGGTGGAAAGAGAAAGTATAGATCGCTTACCGTGCGCTTGACTTCCTCTCGTCGTGATGAGAAGGAAAATACGCACACCATGGGAAAACGAGCATAAATCGGGAAAACAGAAAAGTAATGAGCACAGCATGGGAAAATCATCGAGCATAAATCCAGCTTTAGTCACTAACTTACAGAAGTACTTAAGAAAACATCTAGATCAGTGGACACAGGTCCCTTTAGGAAGACAATATAGCATCGAATGTCAGAGTTTACATTAATTGTTTTTTAGGGAAAATGCCGTTAGCCAAGAACCAAACAATGTCTAATACCAAGCAAACACACTCGTGTAAACGAACTGAGTTGGTCCTTTCCGGTCACCGGATTGACAGATTGACTTCACATTTGCCATCTAAATTCACGTTTACACGAAAAGCATGTTCATAAAATGCAAACTTCTTTTTGGTGTCCTTCCACAGTGTTCTCCCCCTGGTGGAAAACCTCCTCCCCCCTGGGCTCTTAGCTCACGACTTGGTCTTGGAGGAAGCTGACGTTAGATGGACTCTCGGTGGGGCTCGCGAGTTGCCCCCCGTCGACCAAAGACCCCTTCAAGAAGCTTGGGACGAGCCTGAGGTCACGCGTGTTGTGGAGGACCTCAAGGCCTCTGCCACTAGCGATGCAGGCTTGCCTCGCCTCCGTGCTTCCGTCGCTCCAAAGTCCGGTTCCTGGCTTCAGACACTGCCTTCCCCCCATTTGGGAACATTACTCACCAGGAAGGGTCCTGAAGTGCCACTCGAGTTGAGAGGTATGACACATACTAGTTCACACATTTAGACATAAAAAACACGAAAGTGAAAAAATTTTCGTGTAAAAATAATATTGGGCCCTGCAGGGTCCATTTAAAATAGCGCGCAGTCCCATTAGAACTGCGTGCGGGGGCGCTCCGCCCGCCTCCTCCCACACACGCTACTCACGAGGGAGAGAAAGTCCCATTCCTCCCCGTGTTAAGCTCCCGACCCACGCAACGCTCATTTTCTCTCTCACTTACGGGAGCTTGGGTGGGGGGAGGAGAAAATTAGCATGAGGCGGGGTCGCACTTTCTCCACCTCCTGCGACCGCGCGCTATTTTGAGTGGACCCTGCAGGGCCCGATATTATTTTTACACAGAATTTTTTTTATTTTTATGTTTTTTACATCAAAATGTGTCGATTAGTGTGGATTATCCCTCTGAACTCTCGTGTCGGTGCAGATACTCTCCTAGTCAGTAATGAGCAGTTCCGTGTCGCCGCTGCTCTCCGGCTGGGGGCAGAGGTCTGCGTGGCCCACAAGTGCCCCTGCGGAGCTGAGGTATCCGTGCTAGGCCACCATGGCCTCTTCTGTAAGAAGAGCGCGGGCCGCCGCTCTCGTCATGAAAGCGCAAACGACGTCATTCTCCGCGCCCTTCACTCTGCTGGCCTTCCGTCTCTTCGGGAGCCTGCTGGTTGCTCGACTTCGGACGGAAAACGCCCCTATGGGATGACTCTCGTCCCTTGGAAGAGGGGAAGAGCCTTGGTGTGGGATTTCACATGCTCCGACACCGTGGCCCCATCCTACGTCACCTACACCGCCAGAACCGCCGGAGCAGCCGCTTTTGAAGCGGAAGAATGAAAGAGGTAGAAGTACTCTTTCCTGGAGGGGAGGTTGTTCTTCGTCCTCATTGCCGTTGAGACTTTTGGAGTTTGGGGCGGGATGGCCTCACTCTCATGGAGGAGATTGGTTGGAAGATTGCGGAGGTCACGCAGGACCGTCGGGCGACAAACTTTCATCTTCAGCGTCTCTCCATTGCTGTGCAGCGCGGTAACGTTTCCTCCGTTCTGGGGACCCTTCCTGCAGGCCGCGAGCTTGAAGAAATCTTCCTCCTATAAAATTTCTTTTCTCTCCCCCTGTGCTTTGTCTGTCTGTGTCCCTCTCTTTGAATCCCACTTCCCCCTGTAAGCTCCTTCCCCCTCACGATTTTCTAAAATTGCTTGTATGTTTATTAATTCATTCCTATGTCAATAAACCCAATGCATCTTTTAGTGTGCAAACTTCCTAAGTCAATGCAACTAAAACTATCTTATGTTTAGGGACAACGTACTTACCATTTCCAGAAACCTGTCATCACCCTTGAAATAAGTATTTAGCACCTACGACACTCGGGACATTTTCGTGTTAACTTAAGTTCTTTATGTTTTTGCTTTTAACTGTTAACATCATAAGTGAGCAAAGAGTATACCAACCAAGCGAAGGAAAGCACTTTTGATTATTTAAACCTTTTACTCTATTCACCCAAGCCAAGTTTAATACGTCAGAATTGTCTACGTATAATCCGCTGGCCAGCAATGGATTTAAACAATAATTTTTCTTCGCAACGAAACCTCAGTGTAAATTTCGTTCTCCTGAATAAACCTTCTAAAACCAAAACCTTAAACTCCTAATGCTAATGTTGTATTTATTAAGTGAAACGGGTTTATTTGGTGAATGAAATGTAAAATAAGCTAGCTAAAGCCAATTGGATGCTATCGGACCTGACGTTTTATAACCTGCCAACAGCTCGTTGCGTAAAAAACTTTAAAAAGTAATCCATGCTCCTCAACGCAGTGCACTGTATAACTTTCGTGTCTCCATATGGTTTACATCCGGGTTTGCAGGCTTGTGGTATAGTAGTTAATTAAATTTAATCTCTTGAGGGAAAATAAACTGTCAAAATCTCCCAGAAACTGGGCAATTTCTCAACTCACTGAAAGCATTACGCTTAAGTACACCAAAACGCCCCAAAGACAAATCCAAGGATGGCTCTACTTAACAAACTAATCTTAAATTTTTATATATTTCATAAGGCTTTACCTTATCACCAGGCTTCTTTGCATTTCAAATAAAGATAATTGTTAAAACCTGTATTTCCATGTGCTTCAACTTATTTTTTATGGCAATGAGTGAAATTTTGGAAGCGAACATGTGTGACGATTGACAATCACTTAACAAATAAAGTATTCCTTTCACTTCCTTGTAAACTAACACTGAGAAAGTAATCGCGTTTTAAGTTTCATTTAGAAAACTATATGTTTATGTGTTATCAACAATCTCATGAAACAGCCTTATTTGATTGAAGGCAAATTACGAATACCAATTATTAAACACTATTAATTTTGATTTAATCGATAAGACGATTTAACGATTTTTTTTACATATTAATTTTAGAAATTTCATAAAGATAAACGTTAACTTTCGCTTTGATCTTTGTATTGTAAAATACAAAGATTAAACAATCTTTGGCGTTATTTAATTTAGAAGAAAAACGACAAGGTTCAATTTTTCCACATTTTTTTCAGCGACTTTTCCTTGTTCATGCGGGGTGAGCGCTTTACGATTATTTGTGTGGGTTTGGCGTCAAAGTCGTACAAGTTTTGGGTCACCGAGTTTAAAAAGGTGGTTCCACGAATTTTCATAGGATTTTTTTCATAGGTACGATATTTCATCGCCATATATTCATAGCTACGAAAGTTCATAGGGTGTAGTTTTTCATAGGTATGAAAATTCATAGGCCGTCATTTACATAGATAGGTTGACTCATAGTTCTGCTCATTTTAATATTGCTGTTATCTTTCTTCTCCTGGTATACACGAGAGAATATTTGTAGCCTTCTATCCATTGCTCCCCTGTCTTTGCCACAATATTTCGGAATGGCGTTCAAAATTTCGAAAACAAACAGAGGTAAACCTCTATTAATTACCGAAGGTTACTCTTTTATTATTGAGAAGGACGACACTCCGTCAAGTGGAAAGATTGTTTGGAGATGTACAGAGTACACTACTATTAAGTGCAGGGGACGGTGTTACACAGTAGGAAGTGAAATTAACAATAAAATTGGACATACTCACGAACCTAATCAGGCAGCTGTGGGTGTAAGATTTGTGAACGAAAAATTAAAAGACAATTGCGAGTCTAACAACTCAATCAACGCAAGATGTTTTAACTTCTTCCAGTCAAGATGCTAGTGCGGAGGTGAAGAACGCATTGCCTAATTCTCACAGTTTGAAGCGAAAAATACTGCTCACGAGGAACAAGAAGTTGACTGTTGTAAATCCGTCATGTTTAGCCGAGCTCATCATTCCAGACGAATTTTCTGACCTATGAATCCCTACCTATGAAATATCGTACCTATGAAAACAATACTACGAATATTCGGCCACCCTAAAAAGGTTCATACTTAACTTGCATTTCCCTTCTAATAATTGAACAGAGACCACACAATATTATGTTTGAGGATCTTTAGGATCATAGAAATGTTACAGTATATCAGCATTATATAACACATGAATTGAATCACACACCATCCACAGGCTACAGCAAACACCTTTACCTGTGTCACGAATTAGGGATGGGGCACGTGGATGACTATTCCCTTTGAATACTTCCAACACGAAAAGGAATCTGTTTTCTAGAATTCAGTAGTTTCATACCAAGGACAAGCATGGCATGTTTTAACCAGAGAATTGACAGAGTTCGCTTTACCTGCCAAACCGTTACCCTTGGAATGAGCAGCATGGAACACATAAATTATGCATCGAGGTGAGAATAATCAATAATATTCTTGACTCCTCTTTACAAAAACGGAATCAGCGCAGCTCTCTTTTGTGGACTACGTGGGCTTTATTAGGTTTAAAGAACATTCGAAGCAAACCTAACGAGCAACGAATTGTTTCAAGTGAAATCTGGTTTCCGTCACCTTACCTAATAACTTGTTGCTCCCGCTGTCTCTGAAAAGATTCAAAATAATAATAATGATAAAGTACATTTTCAAGCTCCTGACCTTTTATATTTTTTCAATTGAATTCATAATACACAACATTAATTGTAGCAAGATAGAGATAAATTATCCAAACTTTGAGAGCAGATTTGAGTATACTCCCGAAAACTGTGGAGTATCCTTAATCTTCAACAATTGGGAGTCAGAGTATATCACAAGTATACAGTTTCCAAGTGTCCTTCTGAACAGAAGCAAAGTCGACTTTCATAGAATGTACGATTTTGAGCAGAAATATAATTGTTACCGTTGCTTCTGTAGCGTGACAATATTGCTGTTCTATCTCAGGAGCAAAGATGATTTCCCTTCAGCTAAAGAATCAACCGAGTTGGCATCTTTATTTAAAATTTACTTGCATGATACTCGAAAGACTTTTAACATAGAACGACAAGATATTGTGCTAATAAATACATCGCCAAAATATTTTAACCAAAAGAACTTAATTTACGGAACACGTTCAATGGGAGAAAAAAGATTATATTATTTTCCTACCGTTATATTTTTAACTTTGGTATTCCCTGAAAGAGAGGGTATCAAGTGTTGTCAAAAACTGCCTGGGAAAGTCCCAGTTTGGCAAAATTTCTATTGTAAGATATTCACAACACTTATTTATGAATTGGTGTCATCCTTAAGAATACCCGTTATGGAGTGGGAGCATGACAGTACTGAATATCTTTTTCCAAAATTTGGAGTTGAAAAAAAGCCCAAGGACTTATTTTTCGGTTACCCCGAGTGGTACGTTATAAATAAAATTGTGTTTCCCAAAACAAACTCATCTTTCGCTTCACATGGTCCTGGTTTGGTTTCCATTACAAAAAGCCCAAGTTACTACTCACAAGTAGAATCAATTTTGATAGCAACCTCCCGAATAAAGTACCTAACCTGTCACTCAAATTCGATCCTTAATTTCTTTCTATACGTTAATCCTTTTCAGTTCGAAGTCTGGTTGGTTTTACTTTCTACTCTTATTACAATATACACAGTAATTTCACGGATGTGCAGACAATTTAAAAACCAAACATTTTCACCCCTTGTCTACCTCCTGGGATGTCTGCTTGAAGACTACGCATCAATTCCATGTGTGCTTAAAAACTCCATCCCCTTTCGGTTTGTAAGCATTGGCTGGCTATTAGCTGTTGTGATTTTAGTCAATTGTTACAATTCTTTGGTCACTTCGTCGCTAACTTCACCTTCCATGACACCAGCTATTCAAAGCTTCGACGAAATATTTTGTAAAAAGCTGCCGAAAAATGTGACACTTAACAATGTTTCTCTAGAAGAATATAGTGAGAATCTTAAAGACTACTGGGATGACAAATGGGTGATACGATTCCGAAAATGGAGACTCCAAGTTGCTGACCTAACAAGAGAAGTAGACTCGTATCCGTCTAATGAAATTGACGACGTCAATGACGTTTCTTCAGACCCCGAATGTTTTAGTTTCCTATCTAAAACTGTAGAAGGAATGGAAAAGATTAGTAAACCTCTAGATTTTATGAGTCCTTTATATTACAAAACGTTTCACTGGGGATATTTAAATGCATTTGACTATAATGTTGATTTTGATGAACCACCACAAAAACTTTTCCGACTGTACATGTTAATGTCGAAAAAGCAACGATTTTTTCCTAAATTTGCCAACGGGCCGTCAGACATACTACTGAAAAACTTAGAAAAGAGGTCATCAGCAACTGAGTTGGAACTCATGCATTGTTCAAAGTCGTTGTTTATGGGGACTCAGGAGGAAGTCTTGATGGAGCTTGAATATTTGAAGAAGAATTACATTCGTGCTGGGTTTTACATTCCCGACGGCGATGTCGCATTGGATTTTAAATTCGTACATTTTCAGAACTTCGGAGTATCGAAAGTGCCGTATTATTTGAAACTTGTTATTTCTGCAGGGATTCTGGATAAACTTCACTATCTGAATAACGTTAAATATTATTATCAGCGTATGCCAGGTACAGCAAAGTTAAGGTTATATTTTAAATCTCTAATAGGAATTGTGGCCTTAAATATGCAGGGTCCTTTGGCTACATTGTTTATTCTATACTGTTGTGTTGTATTCGGAGCAAGTGTCTGCTTCGTATGTGAGAAATTGCTTAGGGAATGCAAGAGTTCATATGTGATGAGAATTCGACGATTGCTTTTATTTGGCTCATAAATTGTTAACTTGAATGTTCGCTTACTTCTGCGAAGTATTCACACTAATAGGTTTAAGTACAGTACAATGAAGCAACAGCTGCAGAGAACGAAGTCGCCAATTAAAACACGTAAAACAAACACACACACACATATATATTTAAACACACTAAGGAACTGAGTGCGTCGAAATTTAGTTGAAAGGTCAGTGTGTAACAGACCTCCGTAACACACAAACACATATAAAAACAGGCACTAGTCGAGAGTGTTAATTGTAGAATAATTTCTAAATAATTAGTCTGAGTTAAAGACGAAGAATCTAGTCCCTTGAAAAACGAAAGCATACGTTGCCGACATTGTTTTCTGTTGTTCATCAAAAGGTGGGGCTCACACTTAGGCCACCGTTAAACTCGCTGTCTTGCATGCTTCTCAAAGAAAAATCTGCAGAAGTGTTCCTCACCATAACTCCTTCCTTACTCGACTTTTTTCAAAACAGGAGTAATGAAGGAGTTCTGGTGAGGAGCGATGATTCCCAACAGTATTCTACACTTGAGAGATCTTGTGGATGTCATTCTTTGCATAATTTTCCGTTGAGTTCAAATATGCCTTTAATAAAAGAGCCTTTGCTCATGTAAATACACACAAACCCTGTCTGATTTTTTTTATAACAAATTCTAATTTTTGACAGCGCATCTCCTGCTGTGGAAGCAACACCATCAGATGAATGCGAAAGAATGGGAATGGAATGGATTATTCAGCTTGGTTTATCAGTATAGAGTATAGACTAATAACATTTTATTGATCAATATTTCCAAGTATGTTAATTTTTGCGACAGCATGAAGAAAATCGATTACCAAGAAAGCCTGAACGCGCATGAACCTAGAAAGATAGCTTGCAAACTATAAACTATCTAGTTTTACTCACATGCCTGCTATTGTTCAAAGAAACTTTTTTAGAGTAAGAGTACAAAAATATCTCACAGTATGAGTTCAATTTTCTTTACTTGTTTAACTTTCAACACAGAGTGTTACTAAACTATGTAAATCACAAGGAGTATAACGAGGTACCCAATGCATTATCTACTAACGCTTTCCTGTTCACTATTTGAAGGTTGTTTGTCTATTTGAATATAAAATTTGTGTCCCCCAGTGCCATTGGCACCGTTTGTGACTATTCCTTGAGGAAATAGTTTGCTCGTTATCTGGTTGTATTCGCCATTTACTCCTACTGGTTTCCACAATGCGAATTCACGTGTGCTACCCTCAACATCGAATTTCGGCGCAGTATATATTTGTAAACTTACCTAACACACTTCATGTCAGTCTTCATAGATAATGCAAAAAATTTGTGTTACTTCAAGTATAAGTGGACAGATTAAATAAATACATTATAGAAATAATACATTTTTAATGTTACAATTTGCAATTATTCTTGACTTTTATTCGAAAAATGAATGTATAACGAGTTTTGATCCATACCAATTTTTTAGCTATTATTTTTATGAAGAAACACGATTTACCTGATTGGTTGACTTTTTAGAAATTAAGGTTGCACTTATCAATCAACTGCACTTTACTCCAAAATTGGCAAAACACTCAATCGAGTCAATATTTCTCTCTGGTACCCAAAATTAAGTAAAAGTTTACCTTTTACTTTTATTTCCCAAGTATTTTCGTTTTCAGCACTTCCTTCGGAGTTTCTCCAGTCAACTGGCAAATTCGAAGAAATGAAGTCGCTACTAAGAATTGTACCATCGCGAAGATTCCCCCTGATCTTTATCACCGCATCAAAATGAACAGGCAAATTTTCGTACCACTCAGAATATACCGCAAGATGCACAAACCGATCTGTTGAGACCTCAACAGCCATCGTTACTTTGTCTTCATTTGTGAAAGACTCTGTCAGAGTTCCATCTGCACTCAGAGGTCTTTCTGCTTCAGAACGTGCAGATAGTCCACCAAGAGCAGGAACGTCAATTTTCACTGTAGTTTGGTTAAAGTCCTGAAACTTCCCCTCGACAGTACAAGCTAAACTGTTTGTATCAAAGTAAACCTGAGAGATCTTGTAGCTGGTTTTGTTCCCTGTGACAGTTACACTGTCGTAATCGATTTTTTTGGTGGAAGTCAATTTGTACGGTGAAATATCTGGTGTAATTTCGGGGAACTTGAAATGCTCTATTTTGGCATTCAACACAAAATTTGGGGGCAGAGCCGAAAACAAAGTCTCATTGAAGTTGTTGCCACTTTCCTCATAGCTTGCTGCATTGTCAGGATTTGTGTCTATTTGGATGTTAAATAGCTTGGAGTAAAACCCGGTTGTACTGTTTGTTACGATTCCTTCAGGATATTGTTTGTTCTTTAGCTGAAAGTATTTATCGTCTACTCCTACTGGTTTCCACAAAGCGTAATCACGCTTGCTGCCCTCAACATCGAATTTCGCTTCATTCCTTTCGGTCACAATAATGTGGTAACCTCCACCAACTTGTGTGGAACTAACGGCAGTAACTCCTTCTGGGAAATGATTGTTGCGAAGTTCATACCAACCAGGGAATTCCGGAGCTTCTTTGAACATCCACTGATCTGTTCCATACCAATCGTTGCCTTCTTCGTATCTGTAGGCACGTGCTGCATCTCAGTCCACTTGTAATCTATGAACTCCTTCTATGACTTTTTCAAAATAGGTGAAGATTCCTCCCTTAGGAGTCTTCTTTGCAACGCGGTAGTAAACTCCGGAGAATAAGTTGGTGCTGGCTATTCGCTTCATGGGGACTGATTCTTTGTTCGCAGGACCGAAAGCCAGTTTCACCTGTATTCAAAAGATTAGAAGCAAGCCTGACTACTTCGAACAACAAATGTCCTAAGTGTGACAAAATATGATAACCTTTTCGACGGGGTCATCCACAAACTCAACAATGGATGGATGGGACATTACAATGCACTGGGAACTGAAGAATGTCCACAATAAAAAAAGGACGGAGCAGGGCACCTCCATAATGAGAAATATAGGAAAACTCAAATAATGACCAAAATTACAGGATAAATTTTGAAAAGATTATGGTGGTAAGTTTCCAAGGACTTAGATTTCAAGTGAGGAGTTTTAAACAAGCAGCTCCTCCATATATGTCTATATTTTCAGTTCAGCTTGTTCCGCTGGCTACTAACATTCAAAATTGCATTCGTTATCTGCTTAATAGCTATCTATTATCTTTAACCAGGCTATAACTACGTGTTAATGATGTGTAAGTTTACTCTTTTTTGAACCTTCCAGATTATACCAGTTGAACTGATGAGAAAACCTATTTGGAATGTTTTTTATACGTGTCTAAATAACCTCCGTCATTAACCTGCAATTAGGGTTTTATCTACTAACCAAGTATGTTTGCTCTAAAGTAAATCCAAAGTTTGCGCAACCTTTCTGTCCACACAAGTCGGCTACTCTAGCCAATGAGTGAAATACTATCCTTTGTAATGACGACTATGTATGCTTTTTGTTATTGATTTTTACCTTAAACTTGATCAATACATGATATCATAATTCCAAAAATTGCATTAGTATTTTGGTCTTATATTTCGGCAAGCTAAGAGATTATCGAAACACAAAGAATAGAATACTATTCATCCTGTAGAATTGTTTTCGCTAAGGTGACGTATAAATGAAAAAACCAGTGTACTTAAGTTTGACAACTTAACTGGGGTATGAAATTTTTATTGTGCTAATCAGTTTTGGAATGTATATACTTTAAAACAAATTTACTTCAAATGCATTCCTATTAGGCTTGTTCGGAGATCTCGACCATGTATGCAACGGAGAGTTTGAGGAATTCCATGACTTGTGGGAAATTGACGTTGGCCATGTTATCCTGGACGGTGTGCATTTGTGGATGGGTGACAACTTCGGAGGGCATAGCAGCAGGGAATCCGTAGCTCGTCCAGGAAGCGTGGTCAGAACAGCCGTAGCCGCATTGAACGTTCCTCCATCCGTAATCACAGTAGGCATCGACAAGAACTCGCATGAATGCGTTCATGGCTGTGTTGGTGTAATCAGTGTAGACTCCGATGTCTTCAATGCTTCCAGATTTGTATCCTGCAACGTCGTAGTTGACCATAGCGATGACATTAACGTCGGAGTCTTTGTAAGCTGCAGCGATTTCTTGGGATCCTCGGAGTCCGATTTCTTCGGCAGCGTACCAGTGGAACTCAAGAGTTCTCTTGGGAATAAAGCCAGACATGACGATGGCCCTTAGAGTCTCAAGGACAATGGAAGATCCACTTCCATTGTCATCAGCACCTAAAGGGTTAATTCATATTTTTAAATCTATGCATACAGATGATGTTAGCTGGGATTAATGAGGTTAAAATTCGAAGCCTAAATTCACCTGGGGCATTAACAGTCGCTCCAAGTCTGTTGATGGAATCCTGATGAGCTCCAACAATGGCGACTTCGTTCCTGAGAACTGAGTCACTTCCTGTGATTCTGGCAACAATTGACTTCTGTCCGTTCCAAGAATGGTCGAATTCTTCGACAGTGACATCTCCAGCGTATCCAACTACAGAGTCTCTAACTTGTTGAAGAAGCCATTGCTGCGATTCAATTCCAGTGGCGGAGGTGTAGTAGCGAGTGTGGTAGGATGAAAATTGCTCTGTGAAGTCGTAGACTCGTTGTTGGTCGAGAAGTGCGAGGAGAGGTCGGACAAGCGCCTCGTTTTGGACGGAATCGGGAATGGCTATTTTGAAGGGCAATAAAAATGACGTGTTTGTGAGTTATTTACTAAACTTGACGCCAAAATTTACGTGATACTTTACTATAAATAATTGAGGATTCACGTTACCTCGTGTGTTAATGTCTGCTGGATTGACAATTGGGTAGTTGTGTCCTGTGGTGTCTACAAAGTTGACGTGTTTCTCAACAAGACTCATAACCTGTTCGGGGTTGAGCCAAACTGCGGGTTTCTCTGCGGAGGTTTTGATGAGTCGGTGGCCTTCCCCTGGGCCTTGGTCAGGGAGATCCACGATCTCTGGGTTGCCACTGGGGCAAGCAGAGACTCCGAGAAGGAGGACGCAGGAGACGAGGACAACTTGGAGGAACTTCATTCTGGACGATAATTGAATGTGTGAAGACTGACGTGGGTGATGGGAGTTTATATGAAGTGAGAGTTACCTAAGAATGATAAGGCTAGTTAGGTAAGTGTCGGGAGAAGATAAGCCACGTTTGCAGTTTAGTACAGAGGAATTTTGAATGATGAGGTGGTGATGCGCAAAGGAAGACAAAGGTGAATGAGTGATTAAACTTTGTTAGTTCACGCGAGGAGGTGATGTTTTTGGAGTTGTTGGGAAACACAAGAGCGTAAAGGTCAATTTGGGAGATGGTTAATTGTGTTGGCCAACATGATTTTGGTTGTGAAGTACTTCACACAAGCAAGCAGATAATCCAGTGTCAACCAGCAGAGAATTGAATTCAATGAGGTATTGCACCACTACCACAAGTAACAGGTTTTCAGACGGCCTAAAATGTATGCTACTGTTCCCCTTGCAGTCCAAAGATAGCTTTTTGGAATGTGGTTAACTAAAGGATTGAATTGTGATAAAACTAAAAAAAGGAAGTTCAAGAACCCACTAAGCTTAAATTAGAGGTTCTATTTATTTCACAAATTTTCAAAGAATCAAGCGTAAAATATATATTAAGACTAAAAATAGTTTATACCTGAGGTACCAACATACAATGTTTCTCTAACCTTGTGGCTTTGTTCACTTCATTTGCTTGAATTGACGAAAAGGATACCTCAGGAATGGTATTAGGAATGGATAGTTAAGGAATTGTTAGTAAAGGAATTGTTAGTCAGGATTGTCAGGAATAGTTAGTAAAGGAATTGTTAGTCAGAGGAATTGTTAGTTAATAGGAATTGTTAGTAATGGATTTGTTAGTCACAGGAATAGTTAGTAATTTGCACATGCAGCCTAATGCGTGCAATGAACATATCTGATTCCATGCTCCTGTGACACACAATTTGACCTTTTACGCTGTTGTTTAGTTGCATTTGTGTGATCATCTTGTAAGCTCAGAAATATTCACGAAGCCCCGAAGGATATGAGACTTCCATATTCCATGGCTCTGTAAAGCCTACTTGCGTTTAAATCAGCTAATTTAAGGTCGATATTACCCAACCTTTTAGGTACTTGTTGTACTAAAATATCATTTAAATCCACATGAAATTTTGAAAACTGTATACGTCAGTGAATGTGCAAAAAATATATTATTTGCATGTTCATTCCAACATTGTTTAGGATACTTCTGAAATGATGCGTCAGAAATCTCATCGAGTTTTATTCGATAAAGCTGTGAAGTTTTTAGATTTCTGCCTCACCTAAGAAAGGAGTGCAATAACTCAATAACGTAAAGTAATTACATGCTTTGAGCTGCATCTTCTATAAAACCAAACTGAGGACTTGTTACATAGAAAATTCATATTTCTTTATTCGCAACTCAGTGGAAGTAAATTTTAAACATGAGTTGCGTAAAAAAAATCAAATCATGTGTCACAGATGCATTGAATCGGATGTGTCCATTAGTCACATTAGAGTACGTATGCGATTTACTTTCGATTCCTTTACTAATATTTCCATAACTAATAATTCCTCCTTACTAACAATTCCTCTTAACTAACAATTCCTTTACTAACTATTCCTGACTAACAATTCCTTTACTAACATTTCCTTTACTATCCTTTCCGCAAATCCTCAGGAATACTGTGTTTCTATTCGGAAGAGATGCTACTGGTTTAAAATGTTTAAATCGTAGAGCATTCGATCATTTTGTAACACGGAGTTCTGCTTGATCAAGCGTATCGGTACTCCTATCCTATTATATGATAAATTATGAGCTTTGAGATTTTGAAATTAATATACGTATTTTAACACAGTTACATTAGAAGTTCAAAAGACGTGGGTGGCTCAGTTATACAATAATTGGAACTGTCCACAGGAGGCAATCTATGTAACTGTAAAGTTTCCCTTATCATTGTACACAGATAGCTTACCTCTTTTTGTAATACATTTATTGCTTATACAAGAGCAATGAGGTTGAGACACTCTGTAATTACGCAAATGAATGATGCTGGTTTCACTTATAGCATCTCAAACAATCTACTAAAACCAAACACCCAAAATACGTATCCGCTAATTTTTCACAGGTTTGTCAACTTAGCAAGTAATTTGATGAAACCCTGTACCTTTATTAAAATACCTTTATGAGTGTTGAGTAACACTCCTTCATACCAGACAGTGAATCAGACACAGGATAACTATATGGTCTTCAGTTGATACCAACAACGTAATTTATTATTTCAGTACACACATGACAGTGCGTAGGTATTTCATCGCTTGACTGAACTTGGTTGAATTCAAAGCTTATCAGTATGACGTCAAACATCCATAATATAATACATGCCTGCCGGTATCTTGTTGCTAACATCCGAGATAAGGTTTAATAAAATGCGTGAATTTTTAAACAACTCCACAGTTTATTGAACAATCATATCAAGCCAACTTCATCCAAAAATTCAGCTCCACGGGAACAATGGAAATGGCTTTGGCTCCCAGAAAGACCGGAGGGATGGAAAGTCTAATTCCAGTTGTAAATAAGTTACGAGATGTCTTCCAAAAATCTGGCTCAAATCCGTCTACTGTTCAACTTCCACAAATAGTTGTTGTTGGTAGCCAGGTAAGGACTAATTGCATTGTCAGCTATTAACAAATTTTTGTAATGCACAAACCATGTGGGATTTATAAGTGTGACAGGTATATTTATAAAAAAACCTTCTAAGTTATCATCTTGAGTTGAATCTTATTTTCAGAGTTCTGGGAAATCTTCTGTATTAGAGGGTTTGGTTAGAAAACAATTCCTTCCAAGAGGAGATGGAATGGTTACCCGATGTCCTGTTGTCCTAATGCTTATTCATACTCCAGGTAAATTAATATACGCGTGATACAAAAACACATAAATAAAACTCACCTATTTTATACAGGTGATAAGGAGTGGGTTGAGTTTGATCATCGGCCTGGAGAAAAGATCTCCGATTTTAGTTTAGTAGAAGAAGAGATCCGGAAGAAAACTGGTGAACTCGCAGGAGGAAACCTTTTCATATCTGCAACTCAAATAAAGCTTAAAGTTTACTCTCCCTATGTGTTAACCCTGACTGTCGTGGATTTGCCTGGAGTAGTGAAAGTAAAAGAATTTAGTTATGCTAACTCATGGTACTTAAAATGACCTAGAATATACGATAAATGGTATGCAGTCACGCTTTGAATTTGTTGCAAAAGATTCCCGTGGGTGACCAGCCCGCTGACATTGAAGCTCAGACTGTTGATTTGGTGAAGCAATACATAACTCAACGAAACTCAATCATATTAGCAGTTTCCGAAGGAAGTGTGAATATCGCGAATTCCGACAGTTTGAAGCTGGCAAAGGAGGTTGATCCCACAGAAGAAAGGACAATTGCAGTAGTAACGAAAGCTGACTTGGCGGAAGGAGATGACTTCAAAGCTCTAATTACGGGACAATCAATTCAGTTGAAACTTGGACTAGTTGCAGTTATCAACAGGTCTAAGACCCATATAGACAGTAACATGTCGTTTGAAAATGTGATTGATGAGGAGCAATCTTTCTTTCAACGGCAATACCCACAAGTGGCGAAGAATCACGGGACTCCTTACCTTGCAAAAAGACTTAACCATATTCTGATGCAGCATATTCAAAAATGCTGTCCTTCCATCGATGTAAATTTGTATTATGTGCAACATTTGTTATTTATCTTCTATGGTGTTTAGTAATATTAGAATGTTTTGTAGATGCAAGTCAAGGAGCTAATTACCAAGAGTGAAAAGAAATTGGCGGAGCTGCCAAGAAGTAATAACCTAACAGAAACGGAGAAGTTATATAGACACATTGACAAGTATAATTGTCAAGGTTGCTCAGAATTTCTCAGCTCAAGTTGATGGACAAAGACGGCAAGAGATAAACACAGAGACACCAACTGCGAATGCTAAACTGACCTACATCTTCTGGACAAACCTTCCTCAGTCACTGAATACTCTAGATCCTTTAAATTCAATAACTGATCAAGATATTCTGATCGCTACCGCAAATGCCGGCCAAGTCGTTCAACATTTGTTTAACCCTGAGGTAAAGGCTTTTAATTTCTTGAATGCAACTAGGTAATATATCACCTCATATGTACTTATAGGAAGCTGCAAATGCTCTAATTAAACGACAAGTTGCAAGAATGAAGCCAGTAGCTTTACATTCAACAAAATTGGTACATCAGGTTATGTCAGAAACGATTGAAAATTGTATGGACCATACTCACCGGTTTCCTGCAGCAAATGCAGCCATAATGAAAGTCACTTTGGCAATGCTAGACAGAATGGCCAAGTTGTCGAAGTCGATTGTGGAAAATTACATAGATGTTCAAGCGATGTCAGCGTTTACAAGCAATGCTAATTACATAAAGGAAGTTGGAACGTCTATGGCTAATTTGAATCCAGTTGGTCTTGGAACTTTGCCTGTCTCCGTTTTAGTGGGAGACACGGACGACATATTGATTCTTTCAAACGGAACTCAATCTACGCCTGTTCCGAACCCAGAAGCCTTGAAAAACCAGACTGAGCTTTTTACTAAAGTTCGGGGATTAGTTAAGGCTTATTTTGAAATAGTAAGGGATCAAGTAGCAGATCATGTTCCGAAAGCACTGCTACATTCTTTAATATACGCGGCGTCGAGAGAGATCATGGAGGAATTGGTAATCAATCTATTACCTTTACTTTCTTTATTCATAATAAATTCTTTTTAATATTTTTCAGATGAGGGAATTGAGAACTCAAGATCAAGCTGACATACTAATTCTAGAGGACAGGAGGACAGCAGAACAACGTCAAACTCTGATTCAGGAGATAGAGGTAAACATCAAGGTGTTTTTGTTCATGTTAAATACACATAATGCTAATTACTGACACAGGAATACTTTAACTGTACTCTTATATCTTACAGGACTTAAAGAAGGCGGCTGATATACTGAATGAAGTAAGAGAAGCAGGATTTATGGATTAAAGCAGCAATGTGGCACTATAAAACAAATGGGAGATTAATGTTCATTGAGGCAGATGATTGGTTAATGATAAACGGGTCGTTGATATTGAAGAGAATTCCACAACTTGAATGAAGATAATGAATGGATGATGATGTTATTGTGAATAAGTTGTAAAACTTACTGTTGGTGTTGCATTAATAAATTCGATTGTTATTCCTGAAGACGTTTGGTGGTACTGAACGAAAGCTCGAATTATTATACAAGTAAATCAAACCCTTTTAAACCGTGAAAGATGACCAGTTACTAAATATTTCTGATAAAGTATGTGTTCGCACTATTGCTGAGGGTTTCATCTCCATTGGCACTTTAAAGCCCACTCACCTTGACCATAAATTGAACCTTTTAGGTAAACCCAAGTTTACTGCTACCGATAGATTGTGGTTTTATACCTCGAGGATTATTAGGTATGTATTAAATACAATGGATTGCTAATGTATGGAAGCAGTGCGTATGAACAATTTGTGAAATAGTTTAAGTGGTGATAATGCATTGGTCTTTTTTCATCCCCATGAATTAGTGGTTCACATACTACAGGCAACTTGGCTGAATTTCCTGAGTCCTGGACACGAATGCATTATCATTTGCTGCTTCCGTGCCGTTTTATGTGCTGGGCCTATGGGCCGACAGATTGTTTTGAATTAATTGTGTCTAATTTCAGCGCCGTCATTAACATTCATGGTTGTTATTGTACATTTGTAGAGTTAAACTTAACAGGCAGTCGTTTGTTTTATTCATCTAAAAAGAACCCACTTCGTGCACGATATAAAATTTTAAGTTTCCAAATGCTGTTATTTTTTAAAAAGAGGGAGTTACGTAACAGAATATTTGAACAAAGTAGCAAACTCTTAAAACTTTAAATTCAGATGTAATATAATATTTTACGGATTTATTGGCTGATATTCTAAACGCAATATTAGGTAAGCATTACCTCAGATGTTTTAATTTGTGGGAAACATATTCCACGAAAAGTATAAAACACCCAAGTGCAATTAGAAATCCAAACAAGAAAAATACCGTTTGGATTGAACCACTCAAATTCATTGACTCTGAATTTCCTCTCCCTTCCTTCAAGATTAATTTTGTGCCTATCTGTCGGCTTAGCATTTCCCGGTACAATATATTTCTTTTTACTGCCAAATAAATTCCCGACTCGAAAATAACACTAAAGTAAAATGGGACCTTTGTTAATCCGTAAGGTCTAAACGACCATGCCAACCCAATGTACGAAACCTGATTCTTGACAATGTAAAATCGTTTACTCGTTCCATAAGCATTCTGCAAGTATTCCTTCTCCTGCCTAAGCGCAGACAGTTTACCGAGTAAAACTGATTTTCCACATTGGGAAATCTCCCACTCAACAGCAGTCTTTCCCACATGAATGTGGGAATTGTTTTTCAAATACGACCACAAATCCCGTGACACAGTTGAACTTCGGTTAACATCGTCTAGAATGGGATAGTGCCTGCTCAACGGGGATAGCATTCCCGTACTGACGTGGAACATATAGTCCTTATAAGCTTGAGAGTGCGATGCTTCTTCTGATATTCGAATATCGTACCTTCTCCAAACCCACCCTAACATTCCCACTGTGTTATTGGGGAATGGATGCAATAAAATTGCAAAGCATTCTTTCGCTTCCGAAAGGTTCAGATAAGTGTTAAGTTTTTTATAGAATTCCAAGTAATATTGCTCATCTGTGTATCCATGAATATAATACGAATAGCGCCAAAAGGGTACAAGCATATTAGCTATGTGTGATCTTTTTTCGGATTCATTGATACAATCCTTGCAATCATAGAAATCTTTTGCAAGGGGACAAAACACGTCGCTTATATTTTTAGCTCCCTCTTGTTTTAGAGGAGAGTTCAATTGAGCTATGAGCAAACTGTTATACAAGTTTGATAAAATCATCGACATGAACAGCCAGGGAAGCATTAACACCTGAAATGCTTTAATTCTCCAAAGTTCTTGAGGAACTTCGAATGCTTCTTCAATTAAGGTTCCTATCATGAACAGGAATGGTGAAAATGAAATCCTGCGCTTAACTGACACAAAAAATCTGACAAGTTGTTGTGTTATGAAGCATATCAATCCACAGGATACCAAAGTCATCACCCACGTCATGACGTCAAACGGTGAGACGTACATGTCAAACGACAGTTTAGGTTGCTCGTAGCATGTCAACAAATTTGTTGTTTCCGATTCTGTTACACTTGTCAAAGAATCAATGTCAAATGGTGGCGTTTCAGATTCAATTTTCATCTGGCCAATAACTTGCATGTGATTTTGAAATTTTCTGACTAAGGTACCGTTAGTTTTGCGTACAAGTTCTTCTCCCAAAATTTGCATAGAATTGGCAGATGTAAAAGGGTTTTCTTGCAACACTGGAGGCCAAAATATCCGTTTGACATTTGATATCACCTGGTAAATTATCCACAATCTCTGAGCTCTCTCGGAGTAAAACATAGAATTCATTAAATTCATCCATGGCGTTGTTTGCCAATCAGTTGAATTCAGGTTTCGTTTGAATTTTTCTGGAAAATTGTCACAATCTCTATTCAGATCAATTTCATTTTCATGAAATATTATGTTGCAGAACATTAGTAAGTTGTGTGAAAACCCCAAAACCGCATACCGTGTCCACTGATCAAAGTAATAAAATCCTTTTATGGCCATTTGTCTCTGCTTGTATACCGAAAATGTCGATGTAACTGAAAAGCTAGAGTTAGGTGGCGGATCAAAAAGGGAGTGGTTTGTCAAAATCAAATTGTATTTTTGTTTGTGTAATGGGTACCGATAATTTTCTTTTCCTTTGAAGAAAACTTTATCAGATATGTCTAACGAATATCCAAGAAAAGCTGGATTTGTTTCTTCAACATATTCAAGTCCTTCTTGATTACTATCTTTTTTCAAGTAATGCAAATTAAATCTGCAAATTGTTCGATTAGCAGGCAATGGTTTAAAATAGAATACATTCGGTGGATTCTTAAGTATTTCATATGAATTCGATTCTCGCAGTTGAATAATCTCAACTGGAATGGGTGTTTCTTGTAAGTTGTGAGAATCCATAGAGAGGTACAATATTTTGACTTGACATAGCGGAGAGATATTTGTTAGCAATAAGTCTAAATTAACTGAAGAGTAATCAAACATTGAACTTAATGCGGAACAACTGAACCCGATAACTAAGTAAATGACAAACAGTGTTTGATAAGGGAACATTTTTCTAGATTGAAACAAGGTTTCTGTGTGTAGCCTTGTTTTAAATGGACATGAACATATAAAATGTCTACTGAATAAATGGCACCTAGAATAAAACGGAGCTGCTATTTGCATTCATTGCTTGCTATATTTTGTGCGTAGTAGATTCAATCAACCTCCTGAAACTTTCAAATGATCAAATATTTAAAAGAATCCTCGACCACAAAATACACTCACTCATCCGTCATGAACACGGCTACGTGGGAACCCGTCAGTTCGTTTGTAGTACAAGAGTGTAGTGTTGTGTTTGAAAGTTGAATTTTTAACTGAGTGCTTAGTGCTTATTGTGCTAGATGGTTAAGTCTTACCTGCTAGTACTTGAGTGCTAGCTTAGTTCAAATAGCTGCTTTGCAGGAAAAAATACTCACGAATATTTTAATCAACAAATTTCACACTTGAAATCAATCACTCTTTTTAATATTTCTTAGACTACCACTCGCAACCTGAACATTTATTTTGAGAATCGAGTTAGTGTGAGTATTTTTGCATCAACAGAACTGTTTCCTTCAGGTACTTTTTTATTATTCACGAACGTTTAAGTCAAAGTGAGATTTTCAGGTGTATATCTTGACTGAATTGGAATGTAGGATTGAACAACTTAAATGTGGCCTTATTTGCTAAGTAGCAGAATGTTTTTCTTAGGTGAGGCAAAAAAGCCGGATTTCTCCTTTCAGCTAAGTATGCATTCCGTCGTACTCCCCGAAATTTCCCCACCCCATAACTCCATCAAATATTTTCCGATTTGCTTCAAATTTTTTCTCAAATAGGAATTACGGTAGTCAGGTAGTGCGCATTCAACTTTCCAGCTATATTCATCACACCCTAGCAACGTAATCTCAAAAATAAAATTTGAATTCGTTGCTATGCAAATTCCATGTGATTAATGTAGTCGTTTGAATACTTTTTATTGTGCTACATTTTATTTCCTTAGTTTTAGATCACACTAATAGGTGAAGAATTCATCGAGCTATCGAATTTTAAGTGAAGTAACTTTTACGAAAATCTTTGTCATGCCCCAAAACTTCCCAACCGAATAACTCTATGCAATCTTACCCGATTTGCTTGAAATTTTTTCTCAAATAAGAATGATGGCAGTCTGGTATACTGCTTTAAAATTTCAGCATATTCCAACAACTCCTTAGCAACGAAAATTCAAAAAAAGTATCGAAATCCGTTTCTATGCAAATTCAGATAAGTAAACTAGCAGTTTTAACTAACTTTAAAATGCGTCAGTTTGATACCTTTCCATTAAGCCACACTAGTACTTAATTGGAAGAGGATTCATAACGGGATGTATAATTAATTGAATGCAGTTCTTTCAAACCCCAAAATGGCTTTAAGTAAAAGCATTCCTTCACTACATATCGCTTATATTGGGCTTCAAAGCAGCTTTGGTTTAGTAAGATATATTTAGCGACAAAGTTATATTTAGCGCTATGTTTTAGCAGTAAAAGTGAACGATGTATTTGACACACATTTTCTAGTATTAATACAGTCCTGGATTTGATATACATTTATCTAGATAATGCTAATCTTGGTTTATAATTAGGAAGATGACTGAAGCCTTGGTAAAAAATATCCATGAAAACAGTTGTTTGATAATATTGTGACGATTAAAAGCAAAAAATAAAATTTGTTTCGTGGAAAAGTTCGCTTAGGTTCGGATACAATATGCGGTTGTAAAGTAGAAAACAAGCAGAACTACAAATAAACATTAACGTGCTCCTCGCCTAAGCGAAAGACAGACAACATTCATTACTTCCGGCCATTGTTAACTGGGTTTGTGCATTCATAATAGTGTAATTTTGCAGTTCTTATTGATTGTGAGAGTTCTCAGGCCAACGAAAGAATTTGTTAGCTAGCCGGATAAAAAAATACGTTATTTTAAGCCAGAATTTCGATATTTATCATTATCATTCACTATTATTCTGAAATTTGAAGCTACCTTTGTAGTTGAGTTCATATCACATACTTCGTCACTCAGCCCAATTAGAGAGTTTGTTAGCAAATCTCCAGACGTAACCAATCAAGAAAACAAAAGTTGGAATATCAGTGGAGAGGCTACACTCAACCTGCAAAAGTAGTTAAATGAGAAGGAGACTTCAATCGCAATTATGAACCAGCCTTATATCACGATTGATCAAATTAGTAAGGAACTCGAAGAATTAAATCAATCAACAGTATTTGTCCCGGAGTTAGTTCCTGAGATAGCAGTTTAGGTAATTGCTGTTAATGTGACGGTTTTTGTGGCTGAAGAGTCCCTAAAATTTTGACGATGGCTACAAAGAAACTGAAAAAGAACAATGTATATGAATCTTGCGAATAGTGTATTTTCAAAATTGATATGAAATATTTAAAAAATCATTGCAGGATAATTTTGTGTATTATTGCAGTTGTCTTCTTGGGAACAATACTTTGTTGTAGTTTTGCTTACATTAATCTTCAAGTCACAGTTGTTACGTAATAATTTTTATTTTAATTCAATTAGTAAATTCATTCATCAAAAATCTAGCAAGCAGTTATCAAAAAAAATTTACTAGGTCTCATGTCGGATTGTCACCTGTGGATGCAATTCGGGAGGTGTAAATAATTGCTATTTGGATTTATCAAAATTTTCATCTTATTGGTTTAACATTTGTTGTACGGTTCAAGGCATGTATGGAGCTCTTGCAGATGATCATATCATTGCCTAAAATGTGTTGGGTTGCATGAAGTCGTGTTCTTCGTTTAATATACATTCTGCGATAAATTATTAAATCTTTCGCGTGGGGAGGAGCGCGTTAATGTTTATTTGTAGTTCTGCTTGTTTTCTACTTTACAACCGCATATTGTATCCGAACCTAAGCGAACTTTTCCACGAAACGAATTTTCTTCTTGGTTAATTTATTAGATCCTAATTATTATATGAAAAGAATTGGGTGATTTCAGGAGTAATGAGTAGGTCATTCATGCAAACAAAGTTGAATTGGAAAGATTTGTGCATGTATGTGGATTGATTACACAGCAACATAAATTGTGTGTAGTGGGAAGTGGGAAATTAGATATGTCGTCTACGGATTATGAAGGAATTATTATTATTATATTGAAGACATTTTCTAGCCAAGTGATTTTTTGTGTGTGTACTGAAAAAGTGTACTGTTCGTTCACGTGGGTTGCTAATGCGATTGATCTTGTTGGGAAACACAAGAGCGTGAAGGTCAACTCTGGATAAGGTTTATTGTGTCGGCTTATCACGATTTTGGTTGTGAAGTACTCTACGCGTGCAAATAGATAATACAACCAGCAGAACATTGAATGAAAAGAATTACAAGAAAGAATGGTTTTCTGACTGTCTATAGTTTACACTACCGTTCCTTGTGCCGACTAATGGGGACTTTTGGATTACCCATTACTAGATGATTGTCGGTTTTTCAAATGTTGTTGGAATTATTATAAAAACAGAAATTAGTTGTAAAAATTATTCTACCTGAGGTACCTTAAGCACCTGCAAGTTCAATCTACTTTTACCCTTAGGGGTTTATTACAAACACTGATGGATTTCTCAGGATAACAATGTGTCTAGCTATTAAAAAACGACCAATTATAAACTTAAAACACTTGGTTAGACTCTAAATAGCAAATAAAGGGTTCATTCTGTTAGTAAAGCCTTTAATAAGCTTTAATACTTCCAAAGAATTCGGATTTAAAAACAACAGTTCTTGTGCATAAATGCATGTATCTCACATCTTGAGGTATACTGTGTACAGTGGCGTAGCTTAAAAGATCGAACTCAAATGTTTTTTCCCCGAACTAGTAATCGGAGCCCGTCGACGCAAAGGCATATTAATTGGCCAATAAATACAAGCCTTAGTCATGGAGTATACTCACGAGGAATGAGTGCATTCTGCCATGTAACTGACACCAGTCGATACATACGGACGTAAAAATTTGTAAATAAAAAAAACGTCTTTAAAAAATAATATTGGGCCCTGCAGGGTCCATTAACAGTTGCGCGCTGTCCCATTATAATTGCGTGTGGAGGATCTTTGAACTCTTCCTCCCATACAAGAAACTCGAGAGGTAGAAAACTCCCACACCACTCGGTTATGAGCTCCCGACAAACACAACCCATGTTTTCTCTCTCCCTTAAGGGAGTCATTGTGGGGGGAAGAGAAAATTAAAATGCGGTGGGGTCGAACTTTCTCCAAATCTTGTTACCCCAACCTATTTAATAAGGACCCTGCAGAGCCAAATGATATTTTTACAAATTTTGTTTTTTTCGAGTTTTTAGTCTGTATGTATCGACTGGTATAGGTCACACGTCTCAGCTAGTGTAGCAGTATAGATAGCTTACTAGTCAAATAAAGTATTCCGTATCATTACAGGCTAATAGTCCACCAGCTTTATAATACGATTATCACTTAAACATCACTATTGCATTGCAATGCACATGTAAATTTCTGCAATTCCCCCAAGGAATGACATTGTTGTTATTTTAAGATTACCTCAGAGCATCAATGTGTGCTTCGGATTTTACTCCCACTCTCTCAACTTATGGGACTTGTTCTCTTCTATCTCTACAGATAATGAAATTGTAGTATCAGTACAAGCCATAGAAACCGAGATTAAGATTGAACTAAGGAACAGTAACAGCTTGTTTGAGGTAGATCTTTGCTAGTCTGTGTCCACTTCAGCCTATATTTTAAACCAATGCACCGTCAACCGTCGTATAGTTTGTTTTGTCTTTCAAAAGTTGAGCTTGCTTCGTTGACTGCGAAGCCCGTGCAGGTTGTTTCAGTGTCTTCCAAAATGGGAATGTTGTTACAAAACGTGCCGTAGGTTTACAAGAAAAACTTACGGACTTGCAGTTATAGAGTGTTATTTGCCTAGCGATTGCAGTTAACTCGGGCTGTCGGGACACCCTTTTACCACTTAGCAACCCTTAACTAATCAAAAGTTAACTAAGTTTCTATGGACAACAGGAACAAATTGTCAGAATAACTCGCCAGGTAGCCGCAATAAGTTGTGAAATTTTATTTGGGGAATTGCGAGATGTTGGCTACCAGATATTGAATAACTGCATTGAAAAAAAATTATCTGGGCTGCGAGAATCTGCTAGGTGTAGGTTTTGTTTCACTGTTTGCGTAACCGAATTTTTTGCCTTATTCAATAAGTAATCAAGTTACGAAATCAGTAAAAGCTACCTTTCCTTAAGAGTAATCATGTCCCCACTGAACAAACAAGTCCATTTATATAAGCCAACTGAATCGATTTACGGATGTACATTTTATGCAGAGATTGGAACGTGAACAGTGCGAATATGTTGTCTCTTTCATAACGAACGATGCATCACAAATTGCAAACAAGATAACAGCAGACGAGTCCTCCACCCTGCCAGATAGCATATTCAATTATCAGAATCAATACAGATTGGACTGTAATTAAGGAAGTGTCTTTGGATCGAAATTTGTTTAATTAAACTCGAACCGTATCAGTATGATGCCCAATTTATGTAATTAATTTATATCAAGTATGAGCTACCTTTTAAAGTCCATCTTGAAATGGTTGAGACTGACTTTTCTGATGAGTTTTCCTCCACGTGTCGATAAGAATCGCTTTGATAAGTATGCCAGGGAACCTTGGGGAGTAATTAACCGTACTTTCCTCTCAACCATTAAAGGATGAAATATAGTCACGTCTGCTATGCGGTATAATAAAAAGAATTCACTCCTGCAGAACTCCACTCTTTATTGAAGATTCAATCAAAGTCAACTGCACCAAAGGTTTTTTCGGTTCCACGGAACCTTCTGCAAGGGACAGGCTATGGTTACTGAAACAAACGGAGGGATGGAAAGTCTAATTCCAATTATAAATAAATTACGAGATGTGTTTGAAAGAGCCGGCTCAACTAACCCAACTATTCAACTCCCACAAATTGTTGTGGTTGGTAGTCAAGTAAGGATCAAAACTTAAATCATTCATACAAATCGAAGTCGTGTAACTTCTTGAGAGTGAAGGGCGTCAATTTAAACCTAAAAATCTTAGAGTTCCGGGAAATCATCAGTGCTTGAGGGTTTGGTGAGGAAGCAATTTCTTCCCAGAGGAGATGGAATGGTTACACGATGTCCTATTGTCCTTATGCTTATTCACACTCCAGGTAAGGAAGCAAAACTCTAACAGATAAGATCAAACTCTTGAAACTCTTTAATTAAATTTTGGTTTTCGCAGGTGATGAGGAATGGGTTGAATTTGACCATCGACCAGGAGAAAAGATTTCAGACTTTGGCGAAGTGGAAGAAGAGATTCGAGAGAAAACTACTGAACTCGCAGGAGGAGATCTTTTTATTTCTCCAACTCAAATTAAGCTGAAAGTTTACTCTCCAAATGTGTTAACTCTGACTGTCGTGGATTTGCCTGGTGTAGTGAAGGTATGGGAAACTTTATTAAATTCAACGCAGGGACGAAACTATTATGGAATGAAAATCAAACGGAGTTAAATTTAAAGAATTACAAGCACTCTTAAAATACTCTGTTTAAGATTCCTGTGGGTGACCAGCCTCCTGATATCGAAGCACAGACCGTTGCATTGGCAAAGCAGTACATTTCTCAACGAAACTCAATTATATTAGCTGTTTCGGATGGAAGTGTCAATATAGCGAATTCTGACAGCTTAAAACTAGCAAAGGAGGTGGATCCCACAGAGGAACGGACAATTGCTGTCGTAACAAAAGCAGACTTGGCAGAAGGAGACGACTTTAAAGCTCTAATTACGGGCAAGTCGGTGCAGCTGAAGCTAGGAGTGGTTGGGGTAATCAACAGGGCAAAGCACCATGCAGAGAAGAACATGTCGTTTGAAGATGTTATGGATGAGGAGCAGTCTTTCTTTCGACGGTGTTACCCACAAGAAATGAAGTATCACGGGACTGCTTACCTGGCGAAAAGGCTAAACCATATTCTGATGCAGCATATTCAAACGTGCTGTCCTGCCATCGATGTAATTCGTAGTATTCGTACTATGTACAAAATTTAGTATATTTTTAATAATTAGTTCTATGAAATTTTCGATCATTGTAGGTTCAAGTCAAAGAGTTACTAACCAAAGCTGAAACAATGTTGGGTGAGCTGGGAACAGATGAGATCCTAACAGACATGAAGAGGCTACAAGTGCTTACAAGTATAATTGTCAAGTTTGCCCAGAATTTCTCGGCTCAAGTAGATGGGCAAAGGAGGAAGGAGATAAACACAAATACTCCAACTGGGAATGCTAAACTGACTCATATCTTCTGGAGTAACCTGCCTCAGTCGTTGAATAAACTGGATCCTTTGACTTCAATAACTGACCATGATATCCTTATTGCTACCGCAAATGCGGGTCAAGTAGTTCAACATTTGTTTAACCCAGAGGTAAGGGCTTATAGGGTCAGAAATTTAATTGAACTGTGGTTTACCTGTTGCACATAAATCTACAGGAAGCTGCAAATGCTCTGATTAAGCGACAAGTAGCCAATATGAAGCCGGTAGCTTTGCACTCAACAACGCTGGTTTATCAGGTTGTGTCGGAAATGATAAAGAATTCAATGGACCATTCACACCGGTTTCCAGCAGCAAATGCAGCCATAATGAAAGTCACCCTGGCAATGCTAGACAGAATGGCCAAACTGTCAAAGGCAGTTGTAGAAAATTACATTGAGGTTCAAGCGATGTCTGCGTTCACCAGCAATGCTAATTATATCAAGGAAGTGGCAACGTCAATGGCTAATTTAAATCCTGTTGGTCTCGGAAATTTGCCTGCATCGGTTTTCGTGGAAAATACGGACGAAATCCTTAAATTGTCCGATGGAACCCAGTCAACTGTAGTTCCAAACTCGGAAGCCTTGAAAAACCAAACCGAGCTTTTTGCTAAGGTCCGTGGATTAGTTAAGGTGTACTTTGATATCGTGAGGGGTCAGGTAGCAGATCATGTACCAAAGGCGTTGCTTCATTCTCTGATATACCCCGCATCAAAGGAAATCATGGAGGAATTGGTAATTCAGCTGTTATTTTTTACTTCATTATTGATGTCTCTGAAATTAATTTATTGTTCAGGTAAATGAATTGAGAACTCAAGATCAAGCAAACATATTAATCCAAGCGGATAAGAGGACCTTAGAGCAACGTCAAACTCTGATTGAGGAGATAGAGGTAGAAATCACAGTGGATTTTAATATCCATCATGTCAATCACTAACAACAGAATACATTTTGTATATTCTAATATCTTACAGGAATTGAAGGAGGCCGCTAATATTCTTGATGAAATTAGACATGCCGGATTTATGGATTAAGAGCAACGAGGCATTATCGATAAGCTGTAGATTATATTAATTGAGATAGATTGAAGACTCTTGATTAAGGAGTCCTTTACTTAGAAGTGTATGCTAAACCTTTCTTTCTCTTCATTCCAAATAAATTATAAAATATATTTGTCCATGCAACGGTTATATATTGCAATTACTTCTGTATAAAATATGGTTTTCTCAATGTGGTGACCCCAAACTCTATGGTTCGAAGAAGTTGGTTTTGGGTTGAAAAACACGTTTGAGTTAATTTGGAAACACTAATACATGTGTGCTGGTTCATTTCTCCGGGGTGCAGAGCGACATTTGTTATCGTTATTAGAGGATGATACAAAATGATAGCTTTCGGCATATAACACCTAGGATATAATGATTTTAGAGTATTTTTTTATGGGGAACACTAAATATTATACAAATGCAGTTTAAATATGTATAGATGTACTTTAGGTTCAATTAAACGAGCTGATCACTAAAACGGAAACGAAGTTAGCTGGGCTGATAAGAAAGTATATCCTAACAGATTTGCAAACCAACAGATGCCGACAAGTATAGTTTTATAGTTTGCATAGAATTTTTTAACTCAATTTGATGGACAAAGGTGGAAAGAGATTAATACTAATACACCAACTGGGAATGCTTGACTGACCCACATCTTCTCGACTAACCTTCCTCAGTCGCTGAATACTCTGGATGGTTTCAATTCGATAGCGGATCAGGATATCCTGATTGATATAGCAAATTCTGGACAAGTGTTTCAATATCTGTTTAATCCTGAGAATAGAGTTTTTCAATTCTCCAATGCAGAAGTAATAAATATTATTATAATATGCCTCCGAATTTGTATTAAAAAATATGCAGGAAACTGCTGAGCTGAGCTGATGTCGGAAATGACCAAAGAATGTATGGATCATATACACTGATTTCCTGCAGCCAATGCTGCGATACAGTAAAAGTCACTTTGGCAATGCTAAAAAAATCCAAGCTGCCAACACTCATCTTGAAATTACATACACTTCATTTCATTGTTGCTCACATTTCACAATTTTATTTTAACTGTAACTCAAAAAAATAAAAATTAAATAAAAAAAAATTATTCCAATTCAAAAATTATTAAATCAGATACTTAAGAGGAACTTTTGGCAAAATTAAAGGTGTACGTTATAAAGTGTCATACAAATTTCTTTATTTCAAAAAGCTAGAAAAATATAGCTACATTTTGTACTATAATTGATTCAAGCTTTTCGCAAGTAACATGTTGCAGTTTTGTCTTGCATATATTCTCTTTTATGTATTTACAATTTGTTCAACTTATTTTTTTAAACTACTCAGAGCATGGTTGCTGCTCTCAAACCCAAGGCATTATTTAGATTTCAAATACAAACTGCTGTAGCTATTAGAAACAAATTCACACATAATGCTGTCCTACTTTTGCTGCAAATAACTGTATACACAACACTTAATAGTTGAATTCTTTCCAGTTTTATAATATACAAGTACATTTTTGATGCACGTGAAGGATTAAAGCCAAACAACGGTTAATCTTTGATTCCCACCCGATTCGTTCGAGTGCAAAATGCAAAAGCAGAGTGCATGGGAATGGATATTTTCGGAATATCACTTTGTCTCAGTCATTAGCAACAGATCTTGTTTGTATGAGTGAAGGCGTATCATAAGGATTTACGTCGTACAGTTGACCGTATTCCAAAGTTGATATGATTATTTTTGAAAAAAATGAGAATTAAACTACTAGACAAAATTTGATAAAGACGGGAGGGCTAAGAAATGAATATGGGTAAGGAAATGTTGTTTGCTTTTCGCACATGCAATGCCACAAGTAATTGAACATTTGCAGGGTAATAACTCTTTAAAATCATTCGCGGATGCGAAGGAGTGTGGATATTTGACCTCTTTTTAAATGTTTTTTTTTGTTCACGAAGAAAATGAAACTTATTTTACAAGGAATTGTTGTTCCAAAACCAAATTAAAGAACGTATCCCAACCAGAGAAATTTAGATTGTCTCATAAAAAATTTAAGCTACATGCGACATGTCCGAGATAATCAACAACTCCACGAGCTCTAATGGACCTATGTTAAGTTTCACAATAAATTCTAGATGGTTAATCAGTTACTGTAGAACCATACAACCAAACAAAGTAATCGACAAAGAATATTTTTTTGGAATTTGAGTTGTAATTCTAGGTTCAATTTAACAACAGCACCTGCGAAGCCAACATCCTTGGAGGCTGACATTACCATCTCATAATGGCTTCTGAATCACAATGGATTGCCATTGATTTGTTTCAAATCACCAGTAACGTGTTTTGGGTCGTTCCAGTTCAATGGGATCCACAAGCGCGCAGATTCTCTTTTAAAATTTGGAATGTCCAATTAATTCCTTGGTACTTGAGCCTTATTGCCGCTTTCTTGTATGCTGTGGTGGGGACCGGTTATCCTGTTATTCGACAATTAACAAACGACACCAAAACAATTTCTACCGCAACGTGCCTCTTCCTGTTTGGATTTTGCGGGTTAATTTTGTTTGCCGCATCAATAAATCTGGTAATCCTGTTATACGGCCGTATCGCCACAAATGCTGTGAATGGACTTATTAAAAACCATTTCGAATTGACGCTAAGTAAGAGACATAATAAAATTTAAATAGTTGAATTCTATTTAACACGATAATTTTTTTGCAGCTTCTGTAGAACTTTGGAAGCTGAAGGGAAATCGTAGCTCCTGTCGAAAATCAATTTCAAAATCGGCGACTACTTATCAACAAAATCAAATAAATTGCAAACCAAATCAAAACTCATTCGATGGTTACACTCTGTTCACTCAGCGTTGTGGTCTTCAAACGGCGATTTCGATACAATGGGATTCGTAATTCTGGTTGCTATTATTACGATAACAGTAATACTCCCGATAGTTTACGTAGTTGCTCTTGTCGCAGGATTAACTTTCCTTCCAACTGGGCTTGTTCCATGGGAAATAGTTATCGAGGAGTTTTTGCTTTCACAGAACATTAAACAGGATGTCACCGTATGTATCGTCAAGGTCACACTTCACTTGATATTTGGTATTCCAGCTATTTTGATTTGCTTAAGAGGACTTCCAATTTTACTGGCTATGAAGGAGATTCCAGTCCAGATCTATTTGAAGGACATTCGCTTGCTCGATGTTTTACATGAACAAATAAAAGGCTCGCCTGCCCTAAGCAAAGCCTTTAACAAATTGTTTCTTGAAGTTGTCAAACTTAAGGTTATAAACAAAGCATCACTGATATTTGGTGGAGAACATTACACGCTTCTAATATTTTTTGGAGGAATAATGAGAGTAGGGCTAATGTATGCAACCTTAAGGTTATTCGACGTTCTGCCTTGGTACATGTACGTACATTTGCCTGTAGAAGGTGTTATTGCTATTGTTTTCAATCAGTTGCTGGTGTTGTATGCAATTAAAGTGCATGAAGACAGTACACAAATGTTTGCGAAATGGAGGTCGCATGCAAACAAAAATTACCAGTTTAAGTTGAGAAAAGTGAAAAGTTGTCAGTCTTTAAGATGGTACGCTGGAATCCGTGAATATAAATTTTTTATATTTAAGCATTCAGTGAAAACTACATATGACGCAATAATCTTCAATTACACAATTAACTGCTTGATTACGATTCCCACTTCTTTATTCAAATAATTTTGGATAAAACTGTTTACTTCGCAGAATAAAGATAGCTATCGCTATCGATTAAATAAGAAACAAATATCAGTCAAAATCACACGAAGTCTTTTGTAAGCTTGAAGTAAATGCTTGCTATTCCAGATACATGTTAGTTGTCTAATCATAATGCAATAAAGTTTTTTTTGCTTGAAAACCCTTGAATAAACCATCAATTTGATTGTTTCTCTTAAAACATTGACATCTTTCATTGACTTTCATCTTATTCTTTCAAATGAAAACCAAAATGATCGTTTAAACTAATATTTTTCGCTACTAAAGTCACGAAATTGTTTGCTTCAAATATTGTAAATTAGTCTGTTAAATTTATGATTAAGTGGAGGTAGTTTACACTGCTTTGTGTTTCAAGCACCTTGCAAACTTTAAATACATATGCACTTTGTATTGTTTTTAAGGAATGAAGTTGAAACAGCAAAACCATTCGTGACTTCAAAAACCTGACGGGGGTTCGGGGGCGCAGTTGCCGCAGTCCTCGATATCTAAAGGTACTACTGTACTAATTTAGACAGGAGATCTGATTTGCATCGCTCCAATTTGCAAGTTATAGTGATTGAATTCATAAACTTTTGCATTTGTGATGTCAGTTATTAGTATTATTTGGATAGGTATATGTGTTTCTATTTAGCGGTTATGAGATAATAATCAGACTATTAAATTTGTTGTTAAAGTTAATCCTGGTGCAAATTGTACACCAAAATCCATGTCCCAGCAACATGTAATTCAGCTAATATGGGTTTTTTATTTAAATCAAAGTCATTTGAAACATAAGGGTCACTTTGAAAAATTGTCTGGGCTTTTGAGTCTGCCTGGCATGAAGTTTTGCAATGAGAACTAATGCTGAAGAAAACTGTGTATGCAATGATGTGAATAAACTTATAGAAATTTCGACGACTATAGCTGACAATTGAGAGACTTAAGACGAGTGGTGTATATCCACTGACATTCCTGAAAGATGAAGAAAAGGAAACTGATGAGAGGTTAGTAAAGACTTTACTTTTATCCTTTTATTTATTTATCGATCGATTGTCATCATTCACGCTCAATTCATTTCGTGAAAGTCTTATTCTTACAAACATTTACTGTTATTGTTCCGTTGCTTTATACAAGGCTAAACGTTTTGACGTAATTATTAGGAGTCTTTCCTATGCATGCAGTACCTTTTATAAATAATTTCTCCCAGACAAATTAGAATACACCAAAGTGATATGTGTTTAACAAGTTTTTGGATGACTCCTTCATAAAAATCTTAGCACAAAAATTCTCATTGATGCACTTATTCAGTACACAATGAAGTAGGCAGATCATAATACACGATCAACTATCGTTTAAGCTAACGTTTTAAAATCTTTGAATGTAAAAACCATTACAAAATATAAAAGTAGATTTGGAAAATATCAATTATATCTATTATATAGATTGTCGTTTATAATTAAAGAAGTTTTTACTGCTAACTGGCGCCATTTTAGTAAATACTTTGTGTATTGATAATGTTGTAAAAATGAACAGCAATACTTCTTATCAATCATGTTTTTATTATATTAAAAAAAATCAATACCAGGTTAGTTATTGATTGACTTAATCGTAGTAGTACGGAACTATTACCTGACAATGGACTATCGTAGTTTGTCAATCGAGTTTCTTAACTACGAGACGTGCATAAGTTGTGGTATAGCTTAACTAGAAATTTTGAAAATGTTGGGTCTCAACGCCCAAAATTGACTGAGAGGCAAGGTAGAATGTAAAATTGATGACGTTCTTGAGGTGTTTTGAAAAATTGTCTTGTGTTCGGGAAATTTTTCAAAATTAATCCGATTGTAGACTTTTAATCAAAAACGCTTTTTAAATTTTTGTGTGTATCCGAAATTTTAAAATTGTGATGTTTTAGGCTTTATTTTCCCCCTTAAACATTCAAAAAAATTAAGACACATTTTTATCAAAATTTTCTCAATTTTTTTTAAAAATTTGGAAACGTCCACAAATTTTTGAAGCGATTTTGATTTAAAGTCCAAAATTAAAATCATATAAACAAATTCCAAGCACACAAGCATTTTTCAACAGCTAAAAAACGTCAAAAATTTCACATTTTACCTTGCCTCTCAGCCAATGTTGGGCGTTGCGAGCCAAAATTCTCAAAATTTGTAATTTAAGGTATATCAAAACTTCTGTATGTATATCTCCTAATCTAGAAACTCGATTATCAAACTACGATAGTCCATTGTTAGTGTGGAATAGTAGTCATGGAATACTTCATTTTGGAATTAACTCGTATGGTAAAGGTGTCAGTGGTGTACAACGTGACCTCAGTCACCATGACATCTGCCTCCTGTGGAAACCCAAATATCCATTTATGTGGCAATGACAGATCCAGTGCAATGAGATCAATTTACTTTTGCTCTGCCTGTTTACACAGATCGTGAATTTTTGAATTGTGTGAGCAAATATTCTTGTTTGTGATACAAGGGTAGCAGGTTCTTATGCAACAAATTCAAATGCTCTTGAGACTAATTGACAATTTGTATCTGGAACTTTTCATATATAAAGATTGATAGAATTGCCTACTTTTGGTGTTATTGCGCAACACGCTGTGTGATTAATTCTCTTTGGAGTTGTTTTAATGAGAATTAAAGAATATCTCTCCTTGAAGATTGTTCTCTGAGCCTGATATTCAAAATCCATGTACTGTTTATATATTATTACTTTGAGCTTTGGAATATCCCATCACTATGACACTTTATTCTTTTGATTCCATTTGATACGAAATACCTTTTACTTCAAGATTCGCCACGTAGTTTCACCTGTCACAGTTCGTGACTACTTTGACTAGGTTGAATGTTCAAAAACCATGCAAATAATTATTCATCAGTTAAAGTGCCTGCGGCCACTTTATTTTATACTAAGGCGAGTCTTCGCGTTGTCTGGTTATTGACTGAAATGTGACACTTTAATAGTTAAAATATTCAATGGTCAGACAGAATATTGATGGTTCTGGATACAATTGCTTAGAAGCAAGTTGAGGACTCTACTCTTTGTGAGTGTGTAAAATTTTATTAAGTGTTATCATTTTTATTGTTTAGCAAGAAAACTTCACAAAAAGCAAGCGTTTGGGTACTCAAGAAGATAGTTGTAGATAAAAAGAACTAAAAAGAAATAAAAAATGAAGCTTGGTACAGTAGTTGCATAAACAGCCTTATCCCCGATTTGCTCTAAGTTTGTGATCCACCATCTAATTGCGTGAAACTTTTGCACTAACAATTTCCAAATTTGTAAGCACGTAGTTGGTTTAACATACAATTTCAAGCTGTGTGCGGTTAGTCCTTCTGATAAGACTGTGCCACTGGAACACAAGAGAAAATCTATTTAGCATAAAAAGCGCATCTTAGGCGAATCAAAAATCCATGCACTCTAAAAAGCATGAAATAATTTTTATTTTCATAACACAAACTTCATTGAAATACAAACCATCCTGCTCATATTTAACTGCCGAACCTTTTAGCAGGCTCGAACTATTAACTTATACATATATTAACAAAGCAAAGATGTTAGAAATTATTTTAAAACCTAAACATTATCATCAGTACCAACTGCAACAC
>JAQGAC010000119.1:0-44603 GCA_034696585.1 Isotomurus maculatus | reverse complement strand
GTTATTGGAAAATGTCTGCGATAACTTAATGTTAACATTAAGAAAGTCCATGAAAATCTGCATGAAATGTCATTTTATCTTTACACAAAAGTTGCTAACACATCTCTAAGGCTTTCATCCCCATCTCCAAATGCTACGACTCCGTAAAACATGGTCATTTTTTGTGTTTGTAGCCAGTATGACGAAACATGCAGACGTAGACCTTCGACTTTGACATGTGTCGAATCTTAATCGCTGTCCGGTTCGAACAAGCTTAAAATGGTTTAAATTGGTTGCTCTTGTACTGAGCTATTAAGCTCCAAAAATGTGGGACAATGGCCAGATTCACCCTGTACATCACTTACAGGTAAAGCGATTTAGAATCAATAGAGATTCAGACATTCTACAAAACTTAATGGGAACATCTCCAAATTTGCTTAAAACCTTAAAAAGGGGTGCGTTTTCCCACCCCAAAGGAAACAGTGGGTGCATATTTGCACCCCTTAAAAAGTAGGCTGCATTGACGCATCCTTAGGCATGGTACGTTTATGCATCTTTTTTGGGGTATGAAAACCAACTCCAGAGGTGCGCGATAGGTAGACTTCTCCCTAACTGCAAGTAGAAATGCTTCCTTCATGAATCCAATTTAAGGCAAACGATTTTTCGAGATCGAAGATTTTCATTAAAAAATCAGAATATGCTTGAGCCTGCCAACAGGTTCGGCACAAATATATTTAAGATTATGAGATGAGTAACAAAATATTATTTTGTGCTTTTAACATGCTTGGTATGGCTCATATTCTAAAGCTTAGTCTTGTCTCTCAAAAAGTGGAGAGAAGATTGTTAGAAAAGTTGTCTGTGAGCTGAATACCACAGCAGAGTAGCCAGAAAAACAATTTTTCGCGTAAATGAGTTAATAACTATTGAACAGGATAGAAAACTAAAAATGTTTTCCCCACTTTTGAAGGTGTAAGACCTCAACGAAGTCTCTCAGTTGACTCTCCACAGACTAGATAGACCTCAAAGATGGCAGTTTTACCAAAATAATTCACGCAGCAACTTATGCATAACCAACCATATATGATTGGCTTGTCGAATTCGGCTGATAAACATTGGACCGTTTTCTTGCATAGCCCCTTTTAACGAAGTTAAAGCCCCGCGAAAAAGTGGCGAAAGTCGGTGACAACGACGTTTTTGATTTTTCCTATCTTCGCCTATAATGATCTTCCAATACACGCCTATGTTAAAATCCGTAAAATTAACATTTCGGGGTATAATAAGATTACCATAGGCGAATATAGGAGAAATCAAAAACGCCGTTTCCAAAAATCCGATGTGTGCCGATTGAAAGAAAGTTGTGGGGGTAACCGCAAGGAGAAAGTTGGAACTTTCTCCGGGTTGAGAGAAAGCTGAATGATGGGTACCCCAGGAAATCAAAAATTTCGTTGCTAAGAATTAGACCATTTGCCTTAAGAGTGCACATGTACTTCCTCACCTAAGATTTGCTTCTTCTTTTTGAATGGATTTTATTTTTTATTATGCTGACACATTTAATTATAAACCCCCCACTGAACACGGTCTTTTGAACCCCGCCAGCAGAGTTGTTAAAATCACAAATCACAGTGCCCGATCACAGTATGATTTTGTGAAATTGTGATTTAGTGTGATTTAGTGTGATGTGATTTCCCTATACCGTAGCATTGAATATCACACTTCACACTCAGAAATCTGTGATTTACCACTGTAAAAATCCCAAAATCACCCTTTATCTATCACAGTGGTAAATAACACTAACAACTCTGCCCGCCAGTCACCTAAATGACAGGTTGATTTCAAAATTCTAAACATTCGTCTAGATTACACTTAGACTCGATGTGCAAAATTTCAATCCAATAAGGGAACCTAATCAAAAATTATCAAACGACCAATGAACGGACGAATGTCAAACTTATCTTATAAGCCCACACTGACTGGGCTAAAAAATGTTCGTTTTCTATTCTTAATGATGTAGCAATTGAATGACCATTCATTGGCAAAAGTTTCACTCAGATGACCTCATTCGCATCCCAGAGGACTCAATTCAGCTCTCCCTTCTCTAAACTATATGCCCAGTAGAAACTGCTTCTCGAAGGAATCATCATGGGAATTCAGTCTTTCACTTTTTTCATCGTCTGTAAGTTTTAGGTTGCTTAAAGTAAGTCTTCAAGCCGTATTGAATTAAAATCATCTAATTAGATTCTGCTTTGAAACTTAGGTCTGTTGGTGTCAGCGATTGTCAAAACATCTACCGTTGGTGTTCCAGGCCATCGCCCAAGACGTGCGTAACCCTACAAATACACGTTATGTAATGGCAACAGAGGAAATTAAATGCTGGATGTTTGATGTTGAACAGGTGAAACTGCTTTTAGGGCTGCGGCCACGGCAGACACCCTAAAAATGAGGGAAGAGCGACATGTCGGAGGGGGAGCACGAGGCAGACGTGGCAGTATGTTAAAAGGTCTTGTAAAGGAACTTGTAATGGAAGCAGTGCAATCCAAGTTGCAAGGAAGTTCAAGCGGATCAGCAAGCAAAGGAGGGGGCTCCAGTAGCGCGTGGTTATCCGAACTTTTGAAAGATATTGGAAAAGGAGAAGTGAAGTCCAAAACTTGGACAAGTTCAGGTGGAGTAACATGGACAAGTTCAAGCGGAGGAGCGGGTATGGGGGGTGATTGGTTAAGTTCACTTTCAAATGGAAGTGGAAGCGGAGTAGTGCATACCAAAACCTGGGCAAGTTCAAGCGGAGGAGCGGGTATCGGTGGAAATGCATCAGCAGGCGCAGGAGCTAGTATCGGTGGAAATGCATCAGCAGGCGCAGGAGCGGGTATCGGAGGTGATTGGTTCAGCGCACTTTCAAATGGAAGCGGAGGAGTGTATTCCAAAACCTGGTCAAGTTCAAGCGGAGGAGCGGGTATCGGAGGTGATTGGTTCAGCGCACTTTCAAATGGAAGTGGAAGCGGAGTAGTGTATTCAAAAACATGGAAAAGCGGAAGAAGCTTGGGCGGAAGTGAATCAGCAGCTGGAGGAGTGGATATTGGTGGTAGTGGATCAGCAGCCAGAGGAGTGGGTATCGGCGAAAGTGGATCAGCAGCCGGAGGAGCGGTTATCGGCGAAAGTGAATCGGAAGCCAGAGGAGCGGGTATCGGCGGAAGTGGAACAGCCGGGGGAGGGGCGGCTATCGGTGAAAGCGATTGGTTGATTTGATTTGTATCACTATTTTGAGGCTACTCAGCCTATAGAGCTACAAAGTTGATTTACAAATGATTAGCAATGTTTAAACCTAAATAATAAAAGTACCACATAAAAATGGTATAGTAACAATTTAATAGGTCAAGAAAACTTTGTTAAAATATTAATTGAAGTTGCATATCACAAAATAAATCACCTGAAAACATTGTATCGGCGAAAGTGGATCCGCAGGCGGAGGTGGATCTGGAGGTGGATCCGCAGGTAGAGGAGCGGGTTTTTAAGCCCACTGTTAAATGGAGGTGGAAGCGGAGTAGTACATACCAAAACCTGGGCTAGTTCAAATGGAGTCCTGCATTCCAAATCTAGGACAAGTTCAAGCGGAGGAGCACAAGCTGGTATTGGTGGAGTCCTCAATGGATAGGCCATGCTTGGTGCCTAATGTCCATGAAAGTGCAGAAGCGGCTGGCTATAGGGTGAATATTTAATGAAACAGTGTATCGTTATTGTAACCTGTGGTGATTTCGCTGAATAGACACTACTACAATAATTATTTATTTCGCAAGTTGTGAAGATACGACAAGTAAAATCTTTTGAACAAGTCATCGTCTTGAGACACTAATTATTATATTATATCGATGCAATAAATACGTTTTCTTATTGTACCCAAATCCAGCCCAAAAGTTTGAATTCGTGGACTAGGTAGTTTGATAAGGATGATTGCAGGTTTCCTTGCGTGCGTGTCACAATTCTTCCAAATTTACAAATGACACCATCTTCACTCTTGTCTTATAACTTGCCTTAAGACCAGCTTAGTCTTCAATTCTCATCACGCAGATATAAATATAGTGCTCATTTAATATTTATGATTTGTTGGTCCGCCCGCTAACTGTTAGTGTAATGGCCATAAAATTTGTTCGATTTCTTTGGAGTCGTTTCTACCTTAATCTTAAAAACCTTTGCTAGTTTTCTGACAATTGTCATGCATGCATTGTTTCCTACAATTTCGCGAATTGAACCTTCACTCTATCTGAATATCCGTATTCATTTTGTCAATGAATTCAGATGTTTGCCGTTTTAACCTATGTAAATTAGTTTATAGTCGCAAATTTCTTGTTGGCCCTGTCCTCTTGATTTATTTGTTTCTTGCTAACGGGCACGACAGTTGAGATGTGTGACGCGTACACCGATTGACAAATGAGGTCGTAAAAACACAAAATTAAATAATTCCAATAAAAAATTATATTGCCCGCCAACCAAGGTTACAAAATTGCAGGCTCCCCACTTCGCTCAATGGTTGGACTGGGTGCGTGCAAGGTATGATCTTTCTCTTTTAAATAATAACCTGTCCAAACTATTGACTTTTGCTTCATTTGTCATTAATTTGTGTGTAATTTATTTTAGTTATACACTTTCTAATTCCAATTGAAATTTTTACCGGCGAATACGTCTGCAATGGCTAAAGACACCATTCTGTGCGAGAAAATTCTAAAGCAACTTCCAAAATGGAAAGATATCCGGAAAAAATAGTCTGCCTTCAAGAACCCAAAGGCTGTCTCGGTCCACAAGTCGCTCTGGCGACTTTTTAAGAACCTGTTTCGCAACTTAGGGAAACACTTATAGAAATAAAGCGAAATAACTATTTCATACAACTTCGCAAACTGTTTTTTGATATTTTACTTAGCACATTTCGAAACCTTCATGTTATGAAGTTTTTTAAACGTTAGAAATTTTGTAAGCATTTTATATATGAAGTTTTGTTTGTATGAAGCATCCTTCGAAATTTAGTAATAACTGTTTTTGTAACTGATTTAAATCTTCAAGTTCATAGTTCATAGTTCATAGTTTTGTTTGTTTTGTGCTAGATCGAGTTGGCGGCCAAGCCCTTACCATCATACTAAATTATTGGGAATTTAATTTATTTATTTTCTAATTAGATTCTTAGTAAATAGTGAGGATAATTCTAAGCATCATAAAATGTCGATATTCACTTCGTCCTGATTTCTGCTGCTTTTTTGACATAATCTCTTATGTGTTGTATGCCTATATTGTTGAACTGTTTTAATATCGAATACGAATTTAATGAAACTTGTTTAAACAGGTTTCGTTTGATTATCGGCACTACTTAATGTTGTAACATGAGATGATACCATGTAGACACTGTCCGATCAATTAAAAATAGCCTGTTGATAGGAGGTGAAATATTTATTATTGAAATTTGTTCATATCATCTTTAATCACTTGCAATAAATGAGTACTGATAATTGAGAACTGAGTCAATTTACTTCAGTTTTGTTAATAATTGCGTAGTTGACACTTGACAGTCATGCGTCATCCTAATTTTAATCACGGCTGCAGGTGATACGAGCGAACGGACTCACTGAACTTGATTTTTGTTGAGAAGACTTGCTCAGCGTATCATGAAGTGAAGGCGAGTCTTTTAATTCAGAAATAATTGACTAATTGTAGCTCTCAATAATTTAATTAATCACGATGAGGTTGACAGACAGTGAAATTTTTTTCGCGATTCTTTTTACTGTGTAAGTGTTACAAAAACCCCAAAAAGTTATATCTCTGGAGTGGTAGGTTTTAGCAGAATGATTTCAGTTCAATTTGTGCAGACTTGCGGTGATTACGGCAGTCGTTCTCTTTTGGCATTTCCGTCGACTTCGTCGCCTAAGACGCGAGGCAATGGAATCAGCGGAGGCTCGGATACGGGATGTTCAGTTGTACTCTAGTTTCTCCAACAGGTCTCAGAGAATGGAGGGTGTTTCTTCTACAGTCCGAAGTGCAGAATGACAGAGTGCTAATCAAAGGATGATTGGAGAAGTGGCAGTGCGGCTGAACGACAGTCGAAGGCTCCAATCTGAAAGCTTGCCCGTGTGGCCGTGGAGCAACCTGAATCCCCCGTCCGCTCCAACTGGACTCCACACTTCCAACGTTGGAGTATTTCCAACGACTGTGGAAGAGGATCTCCGTAAGTTCCAGTGACACTGACAAGGTCATCGCAGCGTAGAGAATGGCTGTTTGAGGATGACATGAGACGTTTTCATTGACTGTAGCTCCGTCATATGAAGACGTGGTCGAAGGAAGAAGAGCTTCTCAGACTGTCCATTCATTTTCAGAGTGTATCATCGCCAAGCGATGAAATCATTCGGATGACGAAGATTGTTGTTGCAAAACTCCTGGAAACCCCTCCTCTTTGGGAAACCCAATTAATTTTGTTTTTAAATTCGCCTTAGGAGAAGTTTAAGGAGCAATCAAAGGTAATTTGTTGTTCGATCAATTAAGTTGAACGATTATTTACAGGTAGTTATTATGAGTGAACCTCGTGGGAAGTTTATTCCTTCTGCTCCTCACCCATCATCTTCTATCGTATTAATTGATTCGACTCCATGAGGGCGAGTGTGAAAGGAAGTCGGTTTAACACACGAACATTGAGTAGTGGGATTCCTCTGCTCTGCTGCCTTCTACTTAAACACGTGAGGCTGTAATCCTCATCCTGTTGCCGTCACTTAAGTCTGCAGCAGCAGGCGTGAAATTGGAATAAAGCAATCGAGAGGGGAAGCGTGAGACTTTTGCTAGTAGAATTCACCAGTTGCAACACTTTGGCTGTTCCTTAGCCTTGTGGAGCTGAGCTCTGGTTTCCTGTGGGCTTTCCTCCGAGTGTCTCAGTTTGTCCAGAGGTTCCACAAGATGAGTTCGTTTCCAGCAGACGCAGCAGAAGTGGAGGAATCGTTTCGAGGGACTTCCTCGTGGAGTCTCCTCTGGAAATGGGGCTCCTTGTCGCTCCACGTCACTCTGGCCATCTTCCTCATTCGTCTGCTGGTGAAATACCGAAGGGCAATTTACTGTACAATCGTTTGTCTCCCAAGGGATCTCACGTAAGCACTCGTCATTGCGTTGATTAATTAGGAATTAATTGGTGCTTAATTGGTGTGATTTAGTATTGCGTACCAGTTTGTCCGGATGAATGTGAGTTTGCTTTATTGCCAAGTGTGGAACCTGAGTTTGCCGGATTTGCTGGATCTCCTTGTGAAGAAGGATCCGAATCGGGTCCTCATTTACTTTGAAGATGAGGAGTGGACTGCGCGAGAGGTAATTAAGAGCGTGTAGTTAATTGGGGAATTCATTTGGGGCGATTAAAGATTGGAAGGGAATTGCAGGTGCAACTGTTGAGTCTGAAAGTGGCGAACTATTTCCTTAAGAGAGGAGTGAGGAAAGGAGATGTGATTGGATTGTTCATGGACAATTCTCCCGAGTACATTCCCATTACGATGGGTCTCAGCAGAGTGAGTAATTAATGGACTGGTTAATTAACGGTTATTAATTTGCGCGTAATTGTGTGATTCAATTAGATTGGGTGTCTCACAGCCTTAATCAACACGAGCTTGAGGAGCAAGCCTTTGAGTCATTCTGTAGCGTGTGTTGGCTGCAAGGCTCTCATTTACAGCGCAAATCTCAGTCCAGGTGAGCTCCGTTAATTAAGTAATTGCAGAGGAAGTTTGGTAATTAATTAATTTGTGGCTGCAGCTGTGGAAGAGCTGAGAAAGACGGGAGAGTTGGAGTCTTCGGTGGGACTGTATCACTGCGGAGATTTGGAGGAGTCGTTGGGGTCGGTGGATTTGATGGAGGAGGTGAGGAGGGTGGTTCCGCGGGGGGTGAGGAGTCAGAGGGGGTTTAAGGATCCTCTCATTTACATTTACACCTCGGGAACCACAGGACTCCCCAAAGCTGCCGTCATCAAGAATTCCAGGTAAGCAATTACGCAATTAAGCAGTGTGTGTTGCACAAGCAGCGTGGGAACTTTTACAATTACGTAGAATTCTGCTGGCTGCGTGTGGTTTCTACTACATTGGGGGCCTGGTGAAGTCCGACAGGATTTACACGACACTCCCGATGTATCACATCAGCGGGTTCTCCGTCACAGGAGGCCTCACCGCACTCTTCGGGGTCCCCGTCATCATCCGACGGAAGTTCTCAGCTGCGAACTACTGGAAGGACTGTGTCAAGTACAAAGCCACGGTGAGTGGTGATGCAATTGGATGAATTTAATGAACCTTTATAATCATTTAATGAGTAATTAATAACTGACTGGGTAATGGACACATGTGTGTAGGTTGGTCATTACATTGGGGAGTTGTGTCGCTACGTGTTGGTGCAGCCGACGAGTCCCTTCGAGAGGAGTCACACTGTGAGACTCATGATGGGCAATGGCGTTCGCCCGGATGTCTGGGCTGCCTTCCAGGATCGCTTCGGGATCAAGTCGTGGTGCGAGGTTTACGGGTCGACCGAAGGGAACTCCAACATGGGTAACAGATAAAATATTATACATTCGTTATGGTAGAACGTATATCATCAATGCAGGAAAGATCCTAAACACATCCCAAACAAATCGAAGACTAAAAATATATTGAGAGCACAGTTTTTTGAAAAAAGAATACAGGAGCAGAGTCCAATTGAATCCATAGGAAGTAAACTTAAATTGTTGGGACCATCATATTTGAAGGGACTTCAACCAGATGTAAATGATGTGGTTTTATGGTCAATTTTTTAATTTAAATTGTTTTCTATTATTACGTATATTACTAACAACCACACAGTCAAATGACTCGGATTTCATTTGTTCCACCTTTAAAGTGCTTGTGAACAAAATTATAGCCATAAAAGTCCAATCACTCGCTGAGAGAACTATTCGAGGAGAGCATTACAGTCTATCTTTTTAAAAAATGAATAACATTCTGCAGCTAGTGTAATTCTAGTGACAGGATCAAATGAGACCTCCAAAACCACTTCGAATAGAAATTGGAAGTGTTCGGATAAAAATGAAATAACATATTAAAGCAAAATGACAGTAAGAGTTTGAAATCATCGTTTCTAGACGGACCCCAGATAATAACATACATAGTAATCTTATTACAGAAAACACGTAGGCATTTAATAGTACTCTAAAAACTCTAGTGCAAATAAGTCTTGATCTCGAGCTTATAGTGGCAATACGTTTGTAATATTATGCAGACTGTAGAGGAGAGTTTCCAGGAGGAACTGAATCTCATTGAAGGTTATTCTGGTTGCAGTGAATTCCTGGGGTAAAGTGGGAGCCGTGGGATTCATCCCCAATTTCCTACAGTGGGTCGTTCCTCTGAAGATCATTCGGATTGACGAGGGGAGTAGAGCTGCAGTGCGGGACGAGGCGACTGGAAGGGCGGAGGTCTGCGGGGAAGACGAAGTGGGCGAACTCATTGCGAAGATCTACAGAAACCATCCGATCAAAGACTTCGAGGGATACGCCGACAAGGCGGCCTCGGAGTCGAAGATCCTAAGGAATGTCTTCAAGAAGGGCGACGCGTGGTTTCGGTCGGGAGATTTGTTCTCCAAGGACAAATTCGGATTCTTCTACTTCAAAGACAGACTCGGAGACACATTTCGCTGGAAAGGTTAATCAGTTTATTATAGCTGAATTAATTAAGGATTAGTAAGAATTCGTTGTGCTTTGCAGGGGAGAATGTGTCGACGACGGAGGTTGAGTCTGTGCTGAGTGGGCTGGTTGGGATGCAAGACGTCTTGGTCTTCGGCGTGGGCGTCCCGGGATCCGAGGGGAAGGCGGGAATGGCCGTCATTTGTGACCTGCTTCGAATCCTCGACCTCCCCAAATTTGTGGAGGCGATGGACAAAGTCCTCCCGAAGTACGCACAGCCGCTCTTCCTCAGAATCTCCGACTCTGTCGACATCACAGGTCAGACTATCTTGTGGGAAGCATCTTCTTCTTAAGAAATGCACTGTGAATAAGTATAAATTGACTCTCCAGGTACCTTTAAGCTAAAGAAGATGGAATACCAGAAAATTGGCTACAACTTCCGACAGACTGAAGACAAAATATTTTTCCTCCAGAATGGACAATACGTCCAACTGAACCAAAATTTGTACGAAGACATCCTCCAGAAAAAGATTAAACTGTGACCTTTGACCCGTTCTAGAATAAACGCTTTTAATTCACATGTAAAAACTCAGGATTCTTCATTAGAATCCATTTATTCTTAATTCTGATTTACTTAAAATAACCTGCACGAATAGAAAAGTGAATTTTTACTTGCTCTGTAGTCAGTTTAGTGATTAAGGTTTCTGGAGTATGATGAGTGAGGCCCAGCACAGAAATGAATACATATGGCTATTTTTACAGCAGTCTTCTGAAAACTGCAGTAGAGATTACTTGAGTGCATATTAGTATTAGACGACCTAAGCCCTGGTTGTCTCCAATTAAGGCTGCTTGAAATCTATTTCCAGGCCCACTAGAAAGTATACTCAGTTGTGGTCCTTACTATACACATTGATTCGTTCCCACACACGTCAAGTATTTCATTCTTGACGTGTCCCCTAATTTCAAAAAAATTGTTTTCTCCAACTGAAGGGTCCACTTTCTTCATGAGTTTTCTTTTGGAAGTAAGGGTTAAGGGCCAAATTTAATATCGTCACACATAGCTGTATCGAATCCATGCAAAAACTGTTTTGAAAATTTAGATCAGGAGTAAAATACTTTGATATACTTCTTATCGTAAGTAAGGCAGCAGAGATAAGTTCTTTTGTGTGATATCTTCAAGAAAGTTGATAAATAAACACGAAGCCCTGATGGCTGAGTGGCTAGGAGCGCAGACTTGAGTCCAAGAGTCTGTAGTTTGAACCCTCAACAGGGAAACTTACAACAATAGTTAGCTAAGCCCTTCCTGGCTCGGTGAATACCTCTATAAGAGGCAGTACGGGGAAGGTCTCTGCTGGCGATTTGACTATCGCTTAATTAGACTATACATGGTCAGGGTCATAGTCTTCAGCAGGTTGGTGGTCGTAAGACTCGTCTCCTGGTATTAAAAAAAATTGTGTATGCGATTAATACCATTTGAGGCGTTAAAAAACAACACTTTGACCAAACTTTGACCGAGCTAGAGATAAATTATTTTGTGGTCATAGTATTTTCATTCCCATGATTTACTCCCTTTTAACTTGGAAACTTTTAATTGCCTTTCTTGGGTGTAAAGGTCGCTTAATCTTACAACTAATATGTGAACCAAGAACCAACGGCAAACGAATTTAATCTTGTGAGTTATAAATTGGCCTGGAATAAGTCCTTTAACTATGATTTTGTCCTTATGGATTGAGCTGGTCTCGTAATTCTGCATAAAAGATAACTAATAGTTTATTGCTAAGAAAATATTAATATTCGTATATCTGTGTCTTCCACAATCCCACGATTAAAATCAGGACAAGGGAAAGGTTGACACGGGTAGGAGGTTAAGTTCATTCTACACAGTTATACTAGGAATTTATGAGCTAATAAACATCGATGACAAATAATGAGTAAGAGTGAAATGGTTAGCAATGCCAAGCCGGTGTATCTCAATTGTGAGAACTACTGACTGGTAATAAACCTTCAAATGGGTGTAACTAAGGAGCGTCAACTGTGTAGTCATTAATCTTATTACTCGCGAAATTCTTTAAACCCGTTAGGACAACAATTACTTGCAACAAGTTGCTCTTATTATGAAACCGTCCCCCTGCTTGGCCTGTTTGGCCCAGCGACATGGAAATTTACGTGACCACTTACAGACTGCTAAAAGTATATTGCCGGAAACAGAACTAGAATTTTTTCCGTTTTCAAAATAATTGTGTGGACGAATCATGGTGAATGGCACACACACATACAGACAGAACATTCCCGTAAGCTAGTTGGCACTCCTTAATGAAGTACACTTCGTTAACAAACCGTCCCAACAATGCAATCCCAAATTAGTCACTGAATAGTAAAATCGAAAAAAACATTTCAAATGAAACCGATTATTTTATTAGGTACATTTATCATCCAAGAAAAGTGCAGCTAATGTTTAAAAATCACTTCCGATCGCCTACTAAAGATGAGTTGAACGTCAGGATATGGTGTTCCAGCAACTTCATACAAAATGGTAATGTCCTTGGATTTCTGCAGAGTTGACACAGTGTAATTTCTCAATAGATGGGCCAACATTGGTGACAGCATGTGTTCAGCGTACTTCTGCCCTGTAATATTTTAAGTGATATGTTCAGGGTACATTGAGAATAGGCGTACAAGTTTATTCTGCACTATTATTAATCATACCAATGCAATTCCTGGGCCCGCCTGAGAAAGGAATATACGTGTATGGTATTATGGATGGGCTGTTTTCTTCACTGAACCTCTCAGGGTCAAAACGATGAGGGTTCGGGAAGTAATCTGGATTCAAACTGAGCTCTTGCAGGGGAATAATCACTGATGTTCCTTTCGGTATTTTGCGACCATCCGCTATAAATCAGTGAAAATGTTAATTGAGCCCCTTACTGATTATGAATATTTAATCCCTTGACACACTCGTCAAAATATCCTCTGTGGTTGTTCGTCCTAATATCGGAATCGGTGGGTGCAGACGCATTGCTTCTTTAATGCACATTCGCAGGTACTTCATTTTCGATACGTCTCGAAAATTTAGAGATTCATTCTTATTTTCCAGAAATAATGAGTCGATTTCGTCTTGAGCTTTATTTTGACATTCCGGATTAAGAGCTAAAAAGAAGAGGGTCATCGTTGCCGCTATTGACACGGTATCTACGCCCTTAAACCATATCGTATTTGTTATGTACTTCATTATTGTATGTGCGACAAAATACTTCTTGATTTATAGTACTCCTCCAAGAAAGGTTATTGTGTGATCGTATTTCCATTCCACTGGTTTAGTTGTGTCCTTTAACAGATTTTTAAATGTTTTTGCAGGCCTGGCTGTCATACAAAAGACCTGTTGACGCACAATTCAACTGTAATCGGTACTTAATGCTTTAAATGAGTTACCAGAATTATCTTCTGCTGTTAGATCGTTATTTCTGTCATCATATTCACTAGCAGTGCCAAAATTCTCCTTTTGGTGTCCATCATTTTCCTTTACAATTCCTTTACCTAAGATTGCGCGAATATTTGTTTGGAAATTTTGTAGTTTACGCTCATATCCCGAAAGCCTCCAGTAAAGGGGGATCCTTGTCCATGGCTTCATAATTCGTACATTCAAAATATCCAGAGCACTACAAGTCAAAGTTGCAGTAGATGTAAGACACAATGATTAAATAAAAGTTAAAAGGTGAAATAACTTACATAATAAAATGTTCTTCGATGTCACGCAGAAATTTTTCAGTTATTATACTTGGATCAGGATAGAATGCTGAAATATTGAAAACCTTAAATCTAATACCAAAATCATGCCAACCTAACTTAATTTTGCAAGCATACAATCCAATACAATCTCCAGGAAATATCTGCTAAAAGTGTTTTGGCAGCGCAAAGGTTGATTTCGATTGGAGTCGATTGTCTTTTTCAATTTCGACCAATTATCAGAACTCAGTTTAAAACCCGATGCAAAATATTCCAAGCTGAAGAAACGGTTGAAATATTTCCTGTCTTGTTTCCATTGATCAACTAAAAACACAAGAATCATTAATGGATGAAAAAAATTGATAGCTTGTGAATAATTATACAGTAACGTACCATCACTAGTAACCAAGCCACTTCCCATTAAAATCTTTGCGCTGTAACTATACCCGTAGTGTTTCTCAAGATGCTTACTGGAGTTTAAAATCAGCTTAAGAATTAATTGTTAAATTTGTATTTGTTACAAAAACTTCGGAGCAGTATTTTCAATTGCATATTATACAATTTACCTTAACCAAATGATGGTCAGCAGTTACTAAAGTTGGTCTCTTCATAACCCACAACTTGTACGTAGATCCAAAATTAATAATGTTTGAACGAATAACTCCAGCCATCCCTAAATTTTTTCAAAAATTATTGAAACCACTAAATCAGGTTTAAACACAAAATTTTTAAATGGATTTATTTAAATGTACTGAAAAAGAAGAAAAGTAACTGAACGCAAAGTAACAAGCAATGATGGGCAAAGAAATAATTCGTAAAAGAACGATCGCAATAACTAACACGAAGCACAGTATAAATTCCCGGAAACATATATAAATGTGTAAAATTATTTCGTACTTGAACGGTGACCTATAAATTGCAGGGCATCTCCGACTATCGGCAAAGTTGGAGAAGGGCCTTGAAACTGGTTTAACCATTTGAACTTTCGTAATCTTTTAAAGTGGTCAATTAAAATGAACCCCAAAAAAGTCAGTAGAAGGATACTAGCCGTTATCATATTGAAGTTAAGGTGAGCTCAAAGTTTGAAAGCAGCAGGGAAACCTTTCTTGGTCAATTAATTCCTTAACTACCAAGTGATTTAAGTTTTTCCAGGAGCTGAAGGAGAACTTTAATGGGAAGACGTCTTCTTACTGTGGATGCTCGCAGAAAATTCTCCGGTGAAACCTTCATGAAATATTGTGTGTTATCCTTTTTCTCATCTAAAATTATTCCAAGTAAAATGTTATACATCAAGCTAAGGCATTAGCCTGATTAATTAGCATTTTTTCGCTTTTCTTACATAACTTTATAATTAATCTGACTGAGTTAATTAGCTGCAGTCTAAAGGTGATGAAGAAAGGAGTGTGTTGCGATGCGTGAATTCTGTAAGTAAAAGTCTCACGTTCCTAATCTTCATTGTTGAGTCCCAATTCCAGTGTCTTCAACTGCTGGTGCAGACTTACGAGACGAAGACAAGATGACAAGAATGAGACTACATTCTGCCAAAAGCCTTCGTTTGCTAAACCGGCTATCTTCCACACTCGACATCATGAGAAACTAAATTCAGCTCATGAAGATGACGTGTGAGGAGTTCGAGGATGGAATCAATTCCCACGAGGTTCATTAATGACATTTGATTAATTAATCATTAATTAATCTTTTAATGTAAATCTTCACTTCTTTGTATGACGGATAGCAATCAATCAAAAGATTCATGTCATTCTCAAGAGTCATTTTCTACGCTGCGATGACCTTGATGCATCTGCTGGAACTTACTGACGTCTTCTTACTTTGGATTCAGGTCTGCCGTAAAACCTTTATGAAAAGAAATCGTTGTCTGATCGGAATTTGTTGCATAAGTTTGTTTTAACTCAAGCAAATGCATTCGTCATCATAGGCTTTTAACGCGATTCTGGTGTCATTTTCATTTATCTGATTCACAGCCAAAACTATACGCAATGTAGGATACATACATAGGAGACCTCCAGTCCACAAGCTGACGTAGATTGATGGCACAAATGTGTGGCAACGGGGAATTGTCTCCGTAAAAGTCTCACGTTACTCATCTCGATTGCTTTATGCCAATTCCACAGTCTCAAACTGCTGCTCTGGATTCCACCGTCGGATTGGCATTGACGATGACACAATGAAGACAACAGGCTTAAATGAAAAGCAGCAGACAGAGGAATCCCAGGGTACGAGTCTCTTCGTGTGTTAAACTGGATTTCCTCCACACTCGCACTCAGCAGTGTCACCAGAATAAGAAACAAATCAACTCGTGAAGATGAGTGAGTGAGGAGTGCGACGAAGGGAAACTTCGTGAGTAGCAATCTCTATAGCCCAGCGCCCAGACAATTTGTGTTGTCTATAATTTGAAACATTCGAACTTCATTAATCTTGACCAGAATTGATGGTTTCCCTATTCCAATCTGCTTATTATTGCTAAATGGCTGCTCAGAGGAGAATCATTTCTACATGAGACCTCCCCTTAACTAACCTAGTCAATAAGATTAGTTTGATGTATGTCGGTCCGTCCGCTGTTCTTGCGATAATTTAAGAACGGGTTAGTGTATCGAAGCAAAAATTTGCAAACACTTTCTTTGGGTATATAAGAAGATCGTGCAAAATTTTAGACTCAATCGGTGAACCCAGTGACCGGTGGGGATCAATAAGGTTCGACCCAAAGGGCTTTTTGGATTTTGAAGTCATCCTAGACAGCCCAGTCCATCCTAGGCATTAATCTTACAAGGATACTACGGGACTACTTTAGATCGTTTCGGAATTTCGTAAAAATTAGATGCATAACACTGCGGACCCTAGTATTCTAAGAATTACTAGTGAAAGCTAAGTGTCTTCACTATAACCGAATGACCAATTAGAAAAGTAAAATTGTAAATTTACATTTTCGTGGCTGCCCAGACTTCTTGGCATGATGTTTTAGGATCAAAGTTAAAATTTTGTGAATGTATAAATTGTCTGGGCTGTACCGACTGCATAGCATGACGATTTAGAGGATGAGAGTTAACAACAATAAATTAATAAACGAGCCTATAGACAGACCAATAATTCAACAGTAATTACACTACAACTGCTAATGAGGATTCATTTAATCTTAGCTAATTGTAATTAATGCAGTGGGAATAAATTGAGTTTTTATTGTCGCTAAATAGTGAGCATGATATATTCCAGGAGAGGAGGTGCTGCTGCTAGTCAGTCAATTAGGGCTTCTTGGGGCACAACTGGAATTAAATGAATTAGATCAATTAACCTGGAATTAATTAATTAATATTTACGGATGAACTTACGCTTTGGCCGAACTCGTAGAAGCACTCAGTGAATGGCATCCAACTGTCGCAGCCGTTCTTTTCCTTTTTGATTCCAGCGCTGTGCTTTTCGTAGCACTCCTCGAATTTCTTGGTAATCTGGTCTTTGAACTTATCAGGGAAGATGTTGATAAGCAGCATCGCCTCCTTCTTCTTCATCTTTCCCGTCTTGGTGTCGATCCCTTTGTGTTGCTTTATCAAACACTTCACCATGCCCTGCAGTAACACACACAGTTCCAATTAATACCATTTTAATTGAGATTAATTACCAAGTAGGGGATTAATTAGTTAATGACTCACAGCAACAACTTTCTTGCCGTCCTCGCCTGCTTTGGGCATACATTTGTCCATGATAGTTTTCACCATGTTCCCATTTGGCTTCATTCCTTCCTTCTCATCGCACTCCAACTTCCCCAGGTCCTTCGCTGCGTCGCCCAGCCATACGAACGTCGCCTAAAGGTGACCCTGGGCTTTAGTGTCAATGTTAATTAAGTTCAGAGTGACCTTGAAACAACTTACGAGTGCCAAGAAGGCGCAGAGAAGAGTTGACTTCATGGTCGGTGCGGTTTCAGGCTGGAAATGAATTTGTGGAGGCGTTGCGGAGGATTTAAATGTGGAAATTTGAATGCTGGGCTTCTCGTGACGCCCGATGAATGGAAATAAAGAAATCAATTGAAATGAGATCAATTGGATTTTTGGAAAAGCAGGTGAATTGGTTTTAATTTTTGAAGGCTGAAATGGTTCGTTTTGAAGGGAGAAAGAAAAGGTAGAAAAGGTTGCGTGTGTGTTAAACTCGAGTTGGGATGCGTTGCATGCTGAGCCACTGTCCGTCGCAGACGTCCATGAAGGTCATTTCGTGGAGAGGGCGGCCGCCGAGGGGGGTGGGGCCTCTGCACTTGGGCTGGTAGTCCCACACGATGGGGGCGTGGTCACGCACCCAATTGGCCAAGTAGAGAATGTTGCAGTCGCAGTGCCACGAGTTCTTGCCCAGCTTTATGGACTGGAGGAGTGGGAGGTCCTCGAAGGTCTCTTCTGCGATGAAGAGGAGGTCGTTGGAGTCCAACTCACTGCGGAGGACACGAGAATAAGGTCAAGTCGACGTTGTCGACGTCGACGGCGACGTTGTCGAAGGATTGGGGGACTTACAGACGCGTGAGGAGAGGAACGGGAGTGAAGGTGGCTGGGCTCATTTCCTGGAGGACGTTGTTTCCCAGGAGGAGCCACGTGAGGTTGGCGAGTCCGGCGAAGGCCTCAGCGTCGATGGTCTCGAGGTTGTTTCCGTGGAGGGAGAGTCTGTCGAGGGACGCGAGGTCGCGGAACGTGGCATTGTGAACTGAGGAGAGCGCGTTGCGCGCCAAGTTGAGTTCTGTGAGAGCGACGAGGCCGCGGAAGTTTTCTTCGTGGATGTCTTCGATGTGGTTGTCGGAGAGGTCGAGGAGGGTGAGGGCGACGAGGTCGGAGAAGACGCGCGGCGGGAGGGCGGCGATTTTGTTTTGGTGGAGGGAGAGCGTGAGGAGCGCGGAGAGGGCGCGGAAGGTGTCGGAGGAGAGCGCGGAGAGGAGGTTCTCGGAGAGTTTGAGGGAGGTGAGTTTCCAGAGGGCGCGGAGGGAGGCGCATGTGCGGAGGGCGTTTCCCGTGAGGTCGAGTTCCTCGAGGGAGCGGAGGCCGTCGAAGTGGTCCCACGAGGTGAGGGCGTTGCGGGAGAGTTGGAGGCTTTTGAGGGACGTCACGCCCACCCACAAGGAGGGGGGCAGGGACACCAGCTTGTTCTCAGAGATGTCCCTGGGGAGTTAATTGGGATTAAGGAGATGAAGGGGGGGGGGGGTAATTAAGGACTTACAGTGTCTCGAGGTTCTTGAGGTCGCGGAAGACTGTGGGGCTGAGGGAGTCGAGGAGATTCCTGTGGAGGAGGCTGCGGAGGAAGAGATGGGTCATTAAAATTGCCTCCTAATGCCCCCTAATTAGGGGCCATTGGAGAAGAGTGTTAGGGGGCTTACAGGTACTTGAGGGACTCCAGGTCTTGGAACAGGTTCTCTGGGAGGTAGTCCAGCTGGTTGTCCGATAAGTCTCTGTGGGTTGAAGGTCAGTTGGGGTCAATTGAACGCTGTGGGGGGGATTTGGGGGTGGCTTACAGTTGGGTGAGTTTGATGAGCCCTCTGAAGGTATGCCGGTGGATGGAGAGAATCTTGTTGGAACCCAAATCCCTGGAAATACAAACAGGAAGTAGAGTTTCCAAAGGAAGAAGAGGTTCCAATGGAAGAAGCGTGTTTCCAGGCTTCCATACATAAAAGCAGTGTCTAGTGGAATTGTCTGCTGCTGAGGAATGACGTCCAAGGAGAGTCGCCAGCAGTTGACGGTGAGGGCCTCCGGGTGACACCGACAAGGTCCTTCCGCACACGCTGGCCACCGGAAGTTGTCTGACGAGTGTTTCCACACTGCAAAGGAAATTGAGATGGTTAGTTTGGAAATGGGAATAGTTGGAAGTTGGAAACTCTACGCGGTTGTTCCAGAGATAAAATCCTCCTTCGGAGTGGAATGATAATTTTGGCTTCCACGAGGTCGAGGGCGTCGCAGGGAGAGAGTGCGCAGGTCTCTTGGAACCTGCCTCCCTCCACGAGGAGGTGGGAGCCTGTGGGGGTGTCGTGGAAGGGGGTGTGGTCATCCCCCGCGCAGGGCGACGTCCCGAAGAACAGAAGAAGAATCGACAGTCGAAATGTCAGCTCCATTTTCAATGCGAATGAAGTGGGAATAAAACTGAGGGGAAGTTGTGAGGGTTGAGAGAAGGAATAATCGGAGTTTAATTGAATTAGGAAGTTGGTTAATTAAGGTTAATTGGGTGATTAATCAATTAATCCTCATCCAGAGATGTTTGGGGTCATGTGAAACACGTGGGGAGTTTCATACTCAGCATCTTCCCTCTTGATCTGCTACTCTGTAGGCTTCTTACTCCCTAAGGACCGTAAATGTGTTGGGGGATTTTAGAAACGTCGACTGTCGACTGTCGTCAATGTCGACTACTGTCTTTCGACCAAAGATAAGCAGAAAGGTCGAAATGGTGATGATGGGCAGCAGGGCTGGTAGTCTCTTGAGTCCAGCAGATGCGACTGTGGAAGGATGAGGACACGGAGATTCCAACCTCAAAGATGCAAGTTTATTAATTAATGGAATGAGATTAATTATGGTCACAGGTGGTCTTTTATCCCCGATTCTTTTTTGCTCCAGCGGCTTCGCCAAAGAATCCGCCTCCTGCACTTCCGCCGGCTTCTGCACCCGAGAATCCGGCTGCTCCTGGAGCAGATTCACCTGTTAAAGATCAAATCAAAGTCACTTAACCTCCGCTACCTTCTCATAAATTTTATTTGTAGAGTTACGAACGTCTTTGACGAAGGCCTGCGTCATCAGCGGAGGATGATTCGATGAGAGCTGCCACCAACAGACCTGCACGCCATTACAAACAGAACTTCTTGAGATGATCTCATTTACTCGTGGCTGTACGCTTTGGGGTGAAGTTAAACTTACAGGCGACGAAGAAAGCGACGGTTCGGAATCCCATGATGATTTCTTGGGGAAGCTGTTTCTGCTGGTAGTTTGTGGAAAGGAGAGGTCAAGTGAGTCCAAAGGCCGTGTGAGTCGTGTTGGAAGGTTTTAAGTACGGAAGGTGGAATTCGAATGAGGTCAAATGAGTGACAGTTTTGTGTGAGTCATTTATTTCCAAAAACGAAAAAGAATAGACAATCGAAGTTTTTTTATTTTTAGGGTCAATATTTTCTATCAATGGACAAATAGTTTGGTTGAACTGTAGCAGGTGTAAATGTCCAAGTAGCGACTTCACTTTAAAATGAAATTTACTTGTCTGATGAACATAACAGTGGATTGATGTAGGTTATCACAGTTCTGGTTATGTGCCCAATTAATTTGCTTTAAATAGTAATTTCTGCAGTTTCCTGAAGCCTAAGTAAATCATGTGTCATGAGTTTCATCAACTGCACGTTTCTAGAATCTAAAAGAGTGGAATTATAACCATAAGACCATGTCACAATATTTATATATGCACTGCTTAATAAGTGCGACTAGGAATAGGAAGGACGTAAGTCAAACTGGCAGATTACCTTAAGCAAAAAACAATTAATATTAATAAGTATAAGACGGGGTGTGATGAGATTTCGTTCTTAATTAAAGAAGTACCACCCACCTAACTCCTAATAGCACATAATAATTAACTCTACGCTGTTCCAAACATAAAATGGAAACTCTTGAGTGGAATCATAATCCTCCACGTTTAATTTGGATCCGATAGGATTCCTATTTGTGGATGGGAATGAAGTATTTCGCTGGAAGTTGGAATCACTGGAGGAGGATCATTTGGGAGGTTAAAGTTGTGGCCTTCCAAAGCTTTGGGGCGCATTGAGATCATCAGCACAAGTTTTAGATTATGGAGCATTAAATGAGCAATTGTGCGGAATCTGAAATAATTCTAACCAAACTTGATGAAATCTATGAATTGTAGTTTTGGGCCACGCTGTGTTTTGATTAGAAAATGTTTTTATTCCATCTTCCAATAATTTATAAATGTTAAATAATTTATAGAGTGGAGCATTAAGGCACTTCCGAGTTACAAGTGGTCATTTTCCGCTCTTACGTCCCTTCTTTTTTGCTCCATCAGCTTCGCCAGCTTCTTCGAATCCGGCTCCTGCACTTCCATCGGCTTCCGCACCTGCAAATCCGGCAGCTGCTCCTGAAGCAGATTCGCCTGTTCAACATCAAATCAAAGTCATTTAGTTTCCTCCGCCACCTTCTCATAAAGTTTATTTGTAGAGTTACGAACGTCTTAGGCGAAGGCCTGGTTCTTCAGCGGAGGATGTTTCGATGAGCGCTGCCACCAACAGACCTGCACGCCATTACAAACAGAACTTCGTGAGATGATCTCAATTTACTTACGGACATACGCTTTGGGGTGAAGTGAAACTTACAGGCGACGAAGAAAGCGACGGTTCGGATTCCCATGATGATTTCCTGGGGAAGCTGTTTCTGCTGGTGTGAAGTGAGTCGAAAGGCTGTGTGAGTTGTAGTGAAGTCGTGTTGGAACGCTGGAAGCTTTTAAGTACGGAAGGTGGAATTCGAATGAGGTCAACTGTGTGTGACACATTCAATTCCAAAACTATTAAGAATTGACAATGGGCGTTTCTTTATTTTTAGAGTCAACGTTTTCTATCAATGGGCAATTAGTTTTGTTGAACTGTATGTGTCCAAGTAGCGATTTCACTTTAAAATGAAATTATGGCTTTCTAACGCGAGCTGAAATTCATAAATTTTATAATTGCGATGGGCAATAATTAAAAAGAATGTGGAATATTCTACCGAAGCTTTTGGGCGCATTGACATCGGCTGAAATGGTTGGGAGTTATTCACTCACGGTTACACAAAAGTTGATTGAATTGACTCAATTGACTTTAGCCGATTCGATTATTGAATTAGAGGAATGATAGCACAAAGCTCGATTCTCTAAGCCCATTGACTCTGCAGTCATTAATCATTGAATTACTCACACTGATGATTAATGCCTTTCCAACTTGCATATTGTTAGTTTCGTCTGATTTCCAATTGATTGGTTGGTCACTAAGCCGACCCCATTAATGCATAATTTATGCATGTACATTGATGATCACTTCATCAGCGATTCGTTGCTACTTGCTTAACACACTGATTAATATTGCGACTGAATAGTTACGACGATGATTCAGGTTGACAGCTATTTAAAAAACTATTAAAATAGACAATGGATGTTTTTATCTTGTGGTTGGCTTATCCCAGGTGTATGAGCACAAAGAGCGATTTTATTTTAAAATGAAATTATGGCTTTCTAGCGAGTGTTGAAATTAATTTAAAATTGCAATGGACAATAATTGGAAAGACTAGGTTCGTACTACCCTGTGCATTAGTACTTCAATGAGATGACCCAATTTTCATCAATACTAGACAATCGGTTTATTTAGTGATTTACTAATGAGATTTTGCAGTCGTGTGAGCCTGCTGAGTCGTCTTCAGCTCATCCAGTTGTTCCTTCGACAAGCAACTCTGTAAAGTAATTAAGAGATGAGAGTTAATTCGGAGGTGGTAAAGGCTGGAAGAATACCCTTTCGAGAAATGCGAGGATACAAAGGATACAACTCCCATTGTATTCCCTAAAAGACATTCAGCAGAGTTCCAGGAGTTCCAGAAAGTAAATGATGACTTAATGAGTGTACCCCTATTCGCTTAAGGAGGTTCGCTTGTATGGCCTCTGGAGTCATTTTAGACGGGTCTGGGGGAGAAGTGGGTTCTGTAGGCTCGCAATCCTCTTCCAGCCATCCTTTGATTGGTCCGGTGAAGGGATACGAGGACCCAACTGTACAGTTGACGTGTCCGATTGATTGGGGTTTAATTACAGTGATAACTGAAGGTTTTGTCTTCTTCTTCTGTCCCTCCGCAGCTCCTGCCTAAGCAGAATAGTTTAATTAGAGTGTTAATTAGATTGGGGGCTTGTCTTTGGAGACTTACGAGAAGGAGTAGAACGCAAATGATCACAAGTCGCATTGGTTTTGTTTTTATTGAAAGGATGGAAGTGAAGAGAGTGAGTGAATAGGATGGAAAGGATGGAATGGCTGGAGATTCTTCATTGGGAGTCAATTGGAATTATTGGAATTGGATTGGTGATGTTTTGTCTGTTTCGTTTGTTGCTTCTCTCCTGCTTTCTCGCATTCTCCCCATCTCGTGATTCCTTACAAAAGATTACTTTAGTTTGTAGCATGTGGAATATTTGATCATCGTGCAATAAAATTCACACGCACAACCGAACAAGGCAACGTTGAGCTGGTGAGCTGACTGGTGAGTGATTCTAGAAAGATTAAGGGAATTCCTGTGCAGAAGTATTTGGGGAAGGAATGGAGGTCATTCTTAGTGGTCATGAAAGGCTGTGGAGGGTTGTTTTATGGAAGTCTCACAGTTGGGTGAGTTTGATGAGACACCTGAAGGTGTGTAGGTTGATGGGCAGAAACTTGTTGGAACCCAACACACGAATGACTGAGTTTTGGAAACAGGAAGTAGAGTTTCCAGGAAACGTCCATAAAATATGGGAATTGATATTTTGATTCAATGTGATCAAGTTTATTAATTGAATGGGTTAATCGATTAAGAGAGTTTATTGTGTTGAGGTTGATGAAATAAATTAGCCTGCTTGTGCAGCCATTTGAGACTGCTTCATCATTTGCTCCATTTGTTCCTTCGTCAAGCAACTCTGGAAAGTAATTAAAAGGTGCGAGAGTTAATTAGGAGTAGACGGAGGATGCGGAGGAGCTTATGATGGGAGGAGTACCGAATCGAGAATTCCTATGATGCAAATAGAGAACGTCCCCCACTGCTTGTCTGTCTTCAGCGACTGGCCAGTCTGGTCAAAACATTTGTTCACCGCTGTCTTCGCTGTCGCAACTTTCTTCGGGGCTCCAGCGAAGAGGGAACTGAAACTGGCGACAGTTTTGGGACGAATGGGAGCTCCGTTCTTCCCCATCGCGCCCATCTTCCGCAGCAGACATTTCGCCACCTCCTGCAAAAGACAACAGAGTTCCAGTCTCCTTCTTCTCCAGGAGCTCCAGGAAGTAAGAAATGAATACCCCCATAGGCTTCATGAGCATCGCTTCCAGTGCTTCTGGAGTGACTTTGGACGGGTCGGAGGGAGGAGTGGGTTCTTTTGGCTTGCAGTCTTTTTCCATCCATCCTTTGATTGGTCCGGAGAGGATTGGGCTGGGAGAGCCCTGCTGACAAGCAGCCTTTCCGATTGACTTGGCTGTTCCTCCAGCGTTTGCTTTCTTCTTCTGTCCATCCGCAGCTCCTCCCTGCACAAAAGAGTTTAATTACAATATTAATTAGACAGGTTTATTTAGAATCTTTGGAGGCTAACGAGAAGGAGTAGAGCACAAATGATCACAAGTCGCATTATTTTTCCTGCGGGGTTTCCTTACTGACAGGATGGAATAGAGAGACTGGGAATGCGAGTGGAAAGGATGGAATCACTGGAAAAATGTTCCAGTATTTTATTTGGAGACAATCGTGATGTTTTATAATGTGATTCATTGATTTCTTTATTCACCAACTCTGCTGCTTCCTCCTCATCCTTATCTCGTGATTATTTACAAAAGACTTAAACTGCATTTGTGAAGCATGTGAAGTTGCGTGGGCTTCTTTTATCGGCGTAAAGTTTTTATAACAGCTTTAGTATCTGATTGAAATAAATCATGGAATGAATTTGAACGCAATACCTTCAGTAAATGAAGTTTACAGTAGCAATTCTCTTTGATATCAAAATGATTGATCAGATGACGTCCAGTTGGTCCAATCGATATGTGTTTTGTGTGTGAGATTGTATTCTAATTGTTGGAACAGGACTTGGGAATCTATTGGAACATCAGAATTTGAAGTTGGATAATTTAGAACTGCGGGATGTCAGCTTGGACAAATAAAATATGAAGAAGTATTTTATCATTTTAGTGCACCTTGAGACAGGTTTCATTTTTCGGGGAAAGTGAGAATTTGGGTTTGTCTCAACTGGCCCCGCGAAGCCGGCAGCTCAGCGCCAAATTTGAATTCCACTGGAGGAGTCTTCTCTTTGAGGCTCGCGAATTAATTTGTTGTTAAACCAAATTAAACTGTTTAATTAATTTTGAGGATGGAGTGAGTGAATCTGAGGATGTCGGCTGATTGTGGAACACTTCATCCTTTGCTTATTGACGTGGTGAGTGTCCTTCAACTTAAGATACCTTTAAAACCGTCAACGGAGCTTCAACTGTCAAATTGACGTTGATTTTGATTGCCTCAGGTTCTGTGTAAAGTTTTCGGGTACGTTGGAGCCTTGAGAGACCTCAAGAGTCACAGACAAGTGCACTCGAGTTGGAACAAAGCGATAAGGTCTTATCTGAGTGGAGCCTCCAAAGTGGTCCTCAGGGTTGTTGGAGACGACGAGGTAAGGATAAAGCCGGTGGAATTTCTTTTCTGCTTTAGTTTCCTTTGAGTTGCGTCGTTAAAGTTTTTGTTGGCGGTTTGCAGACGTGTAAAGGTGGAGAGGAAGGATGAGTGTGAGGAAAGCGTCGGGAGACTCGGAGGAGGTATCCTCCAGAGTGAACAAGATCCTTTTTGAACCTCTTCACATGGGATCCATCTCCACGCTGGACGAAATGGACGTGAAGATTCTTCAGTTCCAAATTCTGAAGCTCCGTCAACGCCTCGAGTTGCGTCAGAAAGAAGAAGGAGAATTACGGCAACGAATTGAGCAACTCGAGAAGCGTCAAACTCAAGACGACGCTGTTTTGAACGTGATGAATCGTTATTGGAATCAATTGAACGAGGATGTTCGTATAATGCTCCAGAGATTCGACACCGAGACATCCGATGAGAGTGAAACCAACAATGAAAATGAAGCGACAACTTCGTTCCTTTCTGAAATGGCGATGTGGGACAAGAATGAATTGGACGAGAAGTTGGCAAAGAAGGTTCAAGTGTCGACACGAGCTGTGACGAAAGTTGTTCAGGCGTTTGATCGTCTCCAGCAGCGAAGTATGAAGGTATGTGAGTTATTGCGTGCTGGAGTGGAAACAGAAGAAGGTGGGCCTCGACCTCCATCTCCATTAACGAAGTTAGATGCTTCCACAAAGCAATCGTACATCGTTCTGCTGGAAGAAAACAAGCGGTTTCAGTTGATAAACACAACGCTGCACGCAAAGTACCGAACGATGGCGTTAAAGATGAAAGAGGTTGCGGAGAAGTCGATGGCAGATGAAACGCAAGGAGACGAGTTGAACAACAAAGTAGCAGATTTGGAGTTTGAGTTGTCGGATTTGACTGAGAAGAATGGGAAGCTGGTGAGTCAGATTTTGGAGTACATGGAGAAGATCAAACGTCTTGAGGAGGAACACGGCGGAGATGTGAATAAAGACGTTCGGTCGGGACGAGAAGTGATGACGTCGAGCGAAGTCCTGAGTCTTCAGAAGGAGAACGAGGAGTTGCGTGAACTGGCTGAGAATCGGCAGAAGGAGTTGGATGTCCTGAAACAGCGACACATTCAGACGCTGCAGGAGATTGACAAGTTGAATCAGGAGATTCTGCATTTGCCTGAGGGAGTGGTGATGGAGACGACCGAGTACAAATGTCTGCAGTCGAAGTTCTCGTGTATTTACAACGAGTGTTTGATTCTGCGTGGCTGCATTCAGGATGTGAAGAGGAATCTCCTGTCCGTCACTTCCAGTCAGATGAAGCAGACCGAAGAGATGGAGAATGAGGAGCGACTTTGTTCGAAGAAGCTGCAGAGTGAAATGGGACATCTTGAGGACACGCTGAATCAAGTGAAGAAGGAGTATGAAATGCTGCGCATGGAATTTGAGAAGAACGCAGCGGCTAATGAGCAGGTAGCGCCTGTGCATCGAGAGATGAGGAATTTGATAAGTCAGTTGCAGACGAATAACCAGCAGATTAAGGGAGATGCGCAGAAGTCGCGAGTCAAGTGCGCGAATGTTTCGCTTGAGAATGCCAAGTTTAAGAAGGCGATTGGGGAGTTGACGATTAAGGCGGAGAGGAAGGGAGGAGGTGTGAAGAAAGAAGATGGAGGAGAGCCGCCAGAAGCGAAGGTGTTTGTGATGATGAAAGGGGAGAAGGGAGAGGCAGTTGCGGTGAAGGTGGAGGTGGCGGGACTTGAGGCTTCGGTGCCACTGACTGTGAAGAAGGAGGTGAAGGACGAAGACGCGAGTAGCGTTGGAGGAACGCCTCCTTCTGGAGCTGCTGAAATCGGGGGACTTAAGACTGAGCCTGGAGCGTCAGCGTCGTCTGCGACAACTCCAGTGAAGAAAGTAGTTTCTGAAGCTGAAGCATCGCAAGTGGGGGAGCTAAAGTCTGCGCTGAAGAAATCGCTTGGAGAGCAGAAGGAGATGAAGTTGTTGTTGGACATGTACAAAGGCCAGAGTAAAGATCAGAGGGAGCGTGTGGAGCACATGGTGGCTGAGAAGAAAGCGCGGCTGGACTTGGAGGAGACGAAGGCGGAGTTGAAGCGACTCCAGGAGAGTCTGAAGAAGGAGGAGAAGAAGAAAGTTGCTGAGGAGGATTTGACATCAAAGATTCGCGGGCTTGAGGAGCGGACGACGAGTCTGAGGAGGCAGATTTCGAATCAGAAGCAAGAGGAGGAGGCGCTGCTGAACGAGATGGACGTGACTGGACAGGCGTTTGAGGATATGCAGGAGCAGAACTCGCGGCTGATTCAACAGCTGCGTGAGAAGGAGAACGCGAATTTTAAGTTGATGAGCGACAGGATAAAGGCGAATCGTGTGCAGGAGCTGCTGAAGGAGGAGAAGGACATGTTGCAGGAGAATAACCAGACGCTGCTGAAGCACTTGGAGGCGAAGACAGTTGTGATACGGAAGTTGGAGGAGATTGAGCAGCAGCTTGTGAGTACGATTGCGATAATGGAGAAGGAGGCGGTGATGCGGCAACAGGCGATGGAGCTGAATAAGCGGAAGGCGATTGAGAGCGCGCAGAGTGCAGCGGACCTGAAGTTGCATTTGGAAAAGTACCACTCGCAGATGAAGGAGGCGCAGCAGTTGGTTGCGGAGAAGACGAGTTCGTTGGCGGCGGAGGCGTACAAGACGAAGAGATATCAGGAGGAGTTGATAATCCTCACGAAGAAGCTGGAGCGGCTGAAGAAGATTGAGATGACTGGGAGTACAGATGAAGTTGTGTTGGCGGAGATTCAAGAGTACAAAGATATTCTGACGTGTCCGTCGTGCAAAGTGAGGCGGAAGGACGCCGTGTTGACAAAGTGTTTCCACGTGTTTTGTTTTGATTGTTTGAGGACGCGGTATGAGACGCGGCAGCGGAAGTGTCCAAAGTGTAACGCTGCGTTTGGAGCGAATGATTATCATCGGCTGTATCTCTCCTAGGAGCCTTGGGGTTTTATTCGTTTGTACACTTAAAGCTTTTTTATTTAGGTTTAATTGAATGTTTAATTAATTAATTAATTAATTAATTGGTGGATTAATAAATTGTGTGTTGATTGTGGAACTTTTAATTGACTTTATTTGGCAGAGTGAGAGTGACGAGGATGACGAGGGGAGGCCGGTTTGGGTGGGGCGGAGTAGAGACGAGTACAGAACTGTTCTTCTGGAGAGGATTCGTTCGTTCTTGGAAGTTGTTGGAAGTGGGTTCCAATTCTTCGGCTGTGTTCCATTTTGTGCGTTCAAACTGATTGACTTTCCGTTCGGGGAGACGGAGATTCGGGAGGAGTTTTTTGGAGCTGTGGGGGCGGCGATGAAGTTTCTGGATATTCGGATTAAAGTCCAGGGACGGAATTTGGACGGGGTTTACAGCAGTTTTGACGGGTCTCTTTATCCGCGGGTTTTTGGGAGTTGGGCTTCCAACGTGGAGAGAGTTACTTTGTTTCCATTCAAGAAGTTGGACTTCAGGGGAGTCTCGTTGAAGTTTCCCAATCTGCGGAGGATTCATTTGAAGGAATGGGCGTCTACGGAGGGAATCTACAGTTGTGGAATGTTGGTGGGTCTTTTCAAGGCTGCTGTGAATCTGAAGGAACTTTGGGTTTCCATTGGAGCGATGAATCTTCTGAGTGTGACGGCTGTTCTTGAAGGTGTCGTTGATTGTGGACGGCAGAGGTCACTTGGAGGTCTCCATTTGAGTCATGTCCACGTGGGTCATCACTTGGAGCTCCTGAATCGAATGGCACAAGAAGGAATGGCTCTTGAGGAACTTCAGGTTGAGTTGTTCTGTGGAGAAGACCACGACGGGGGTTTCCAGCTATTCCAGGAGTTCTTGAAGTCTCAGGCTCCAAGTTTGAAGACGCTTTACTTGAGGAATCACCCGGGACTTGTGGAACTTCCAGAACTCCCTCAACTGAAGAAACTGGACTTTGAAGTGGCTGGGCAGTGTCGGCTGAGTCCTGGAAGGCTTCCTCAACTGAAGGAGCTTCGGCTGTACAACGCGACCTTCAACCACGAGATTTCGTACAGAAGAGACTTCGCAGAAGAATGCTGGGGTCTCCTCACTCGACTTCACTTTCGACAAGGTCTTGTGTTGTCGAAAGAAGGCGTGAGGGAGTTGGGAGCAGCGTGTTCCTCCGTGAAGGAACTGACAATCAGCGTAATTGAGGAGGAGTCACTGTGGAATGTCTGGAGTGGCTGGAAGCAGTTGGAAGTGCTGGAAGTTCACTACGGAGGGAGGATTCGGAGTGTGGACGCAGGACTGCTGGGGAGTGAGGAGTCGTCGGTGGAGGGGCTGCGGCAGCGGTGGATGTCTTTGGGACGGAAGAAGGAGTTGTGGAAACATTTGGAAGGGATTGACAACCTCATCCATTCGTTTTTACCCGCCAACTCTATTTGCAACTTAAAAGGTATCGTCTTTATTCACTCACATTTAATGGCTTCATTTGCAAATGCGTACATGCTGAACAGGCTGAACTAATGATTAGGAATTGCTAATTAACGATTGCTTGAGTTGGTGTTAATTAGTTGGTAATTAAGTAATTAGGTCGTGAGGAGGAGGAGAAGGAGGAGGGCTGGCCAGAAGACGTGGTGGTTGATGGCAGGCTGGCTGGCTGTGCTCTTCACTTTGATCTTTGGACAGATTCCCTGGAACGAAGAACACAAAAGAGAGAAGTGGCTGGAGATACTGGAGAATGGGTGAAATGTGGAAGAGCAGATTTGGAGGAGACGTTACCCATCCTCCAGCTTTAGCGGGTTTCTCGCTGTCCTTGTTGGTTCCCCTTTTGGTGTGCTTGTCGAATTTTACTGCGTCATCATCGCGGTCGTTCGGCGATGCTTCCAAATCTGCAGGAATGGACAGAAATGTGAGCTAACGGAATGAGGAGTGTTGTATAAAGTGAGGACAAACTGGGGCCGGGTGTCCGTTTCATTCCGGAGGCCAAAAGGATGTTCCAGTTTCCAGAAGCGACGTCAATTGGCTCCTCTTTGATTCCATTGAAGAATCCGGGGAGCTCGAAGGAACACGTGAAGACTCCGTCTTGTTTGTCTGAATCTTTGGATTGGGTGATGAGTGAAGGTTTTGTGGTCCAAATCTGCCATAAAAATTGCATTGAGAGTGTTGGAAGTGCTAAGAGCTGTTCCAGAAGATTGGAACTTGGAACTATTGGAAATTGCTCGTTACTTTCTCTCCGCCTTCGCCGAAGTCAACATCCCTCTTTTCCTTCAGAAATCCGTAGTAAAAAGCGGTCGATTTTTCCCTGCAGTAAATTCCGTAAGCGGCGTACTGCATCGTTAAAGAAGACATTGTTAGTGACCTTTCGCAGTGATAGCGGAAGTTGGAAGTGTGGGAATGAGGGGTACCATGTGATTGGTTCGAAATTTGAATCCGATTCCCATCCACTGGGTTGCATTTGGGTCCATTGCTTCAGGCTCCGTGTTGATGACTGCCATGAAGACTTCAAACTTGGAGCAGCTGGCGTCCAAAGGTTTGAAGTTGACGCGAAGGCAGAAGTCTTCGGTACACGCGGAGTCTTCTTTGGTGTACTTCACGTGGGGCTCGACTTTGTGGTCTCCGATGAAGAAGCAGTAGTTGGCTACGAGACAAGGTGTGTTCAGCAAAGCGTCTTTCGTGGTCATCGATATCTGCAGGAATGGAGGTGAGATGTCATTTGTTGGAACTCGTAAATCTGTTTATTATCTTACGTCTGCGTCCATTAGTTTTTTCACAGTGGCTTTGTCTTCTTTAGCGTTTGCGGAAATCAAAATCAACGAGAGGAAGGTGGCTTTTAACATTGTGGAGGGCATGTTGGAAGAGTCACTGCAGAAGGTGATAATCAACGTTGGGTCGGAAAAGATCCGAAGTTTCTAGAAGTTTGGAGAGTCTGTGGAAATGAAGTAGAGATTGTCGATTTAGTTGTGTCGATGGCGACACAATTTTTGTGGCGCGGGAGATTCTCGGAGTGAAAAGCAGAGCTGGAAAAAAGCTGGGGAATAAAAACTGGAATTTTGGAATTTTCGCTGAGCTGCAGGAGAATTATAATAGAATTCTGGGAAACGACGAGAATTATAATAAAATTCTGAGAAACGAGAAGAAGTGAAAGTTTGAAGAGAAATGGCGCAAGAAGCGAATCGCGGAGTTCTGTTTCATCTGCAGAAGCCGTGGGAGTTGGCAGAGTTCGATGAGTTCAACGGAGAAGCCCTGGCAAACGTAAGGTTTTCGAATTTTGAAAAGAATTTTGGAATTTTCAAAGTTTCCTGCTGTCTCTGTAATCTGATTTTCGGTTTTTTTCAGAAATCTTCTACTGCTGGTCAGTTGAAGGAAGTGTTTCTCCACGTGGGAAATTCGTTGTCAAAAGCCGACCTTCAGAAACTGCGGGGCGTGTCGAGAATCTGGAGATTTCTGGTGTCGGAGCATCCGCGCTACGAAGGGAAGGCGAAGGGAGTTCTCCACACGAATTGGTACAGCCACGTGAAGGCGATTGAGGCTGCTGGAGGAGTTCCAATTTGGAAGTTGGCTCCTCACTGGGAATCGCTGAAACTGGAGCATTTCAAGTTGTACAGACACAGCGCAGCGATCAAAGCGTTTTGGGTGGAGACAGCGGCCAACCTGACGACTTTGGTGGTGGAGAAATGTACGCTGGAATGCGATGGATTTCGGCTCCTCCTCGACTACTCGCCTTCCCTCAAGAGACTCGAGATGAAAAACGTCAATCTGAGGGACTTTGAGGATCTCCACGCGCAGTCGGAGGAACCGAAGAATCTTCTGGAAGGAAAGGTTCCAATTCCAGCGCGGAAGTTTCAGTTGACTCATTTGAGTTTTGAGGGTGTGAATGCGGCGGAAGGCTGCTTTATGGAGTATCTCTCCAAGATTACTGGACAGCTGGAGACGCTTTCTGTGGTGGAATGTTTCCAGGAAGATCCTGCGAGGCATTATCGCGAGAAGGAGACAAGTAAGGACAGGTTTTGGGGTTGGAGTCACTGGAAGTTGGAAGTCTCCTTAATTGGATGTCTTTGTGCTTGCAGACCTTCCTTCTTGGGCAGATGTCCAAGGTTACTTCTTGGAGGATGTCAGTAATCTTGTGCAGAGGAATCGGGAGACTCTTCTGAAGCTGGACATCCTCAGTGAAGTCCCCCAAAATGCGGTGTGGACGAGATTGGCTGGCCTCGGGTTTGTTCCAGGTCATCTTGGAATAAGTTTCCATCGGACAACGCTGGAGGAGGTGGGAGAGTCAGTGAGGAGATTGTTGGGAAACGAGAACGTCTTAAGTCTTCAGTTCGACATTGGGCAGTCGGTTCCAATGAGGAATGTCTGTGGAGCGTTGGGGCTGGTGAATCCTCGTCTGCAGAAGTTGAAGGTGTCTTTCAAAGGACGAGGGAGTTTCGAAGGGGCGGAAGGACTGGCATCCCTCAACATAAGTCCAGTCCTGCAACACTTGGGCAGCCTGGAGAAGCTGTGGATTCAGGATCGAAAGGTTCTGTCGAAAATCGAGAAACGAATAATCGACCGTCGACTGAAACTGTTTCCCTATCGACTTCATCGCGGACTTGGTCATGACGCTGCAAGGCTGAGGAATGTCCTCACAGACACGAACTCCCATTTCGACATCACGTCGCTGAGGAATCTGACGGAGAAGATCAGTGACCTCAGATTGGATGGCATCATAAACCATCAGGACGTCTTTTCGGATGCAACGCTGCTTCCTCAGGTTGCGGATTCGCTGAAGAATCTGCGAAGGCTGGAGATTCGCGGACCGTGGCTGACTCCGCTGTCTGGAATCTTGAGGAGCGTGTTTGTGAATTCGCGAGGTCTGCAGACGTTAATTCTGCCCGCGTGTTCCGTGACGGACGAAGACATCACGGGACTTTGCAGGGAAGCGGTCAATGGAATTCGGAAGGCGATGACCTACGCTTTCGATCTGTACACTCCGAATGACTTTGCTAATCGTGGAGACTTTGCGGAGCTTGTGGAAGACGCGAGTGCTGAGTGGAATGAGAAGAGGAATATGCGGAGGGCAGTGAATCCGATTCGGGGAAGGCCGAAGCTGTCGGATTTGAAGGGTGAGGTCACTGCTAAGGTCACAAGTGATGACATTTGGTGATCTCTTTTGTGTTTGCACAGATCTGGTGCATTTGGATCTGAGCTGCAATCCGAGGATCTCAGATGTTGGGATCTATGCGGCGATGAAGCTGAGGAATCTGAAGATTCTGGGTCTCCATTCGTGTCACAGGGTGAGTGTTCCAATTTCCAGTGGTACTGGAATCACTGGAATGGAAATAGTGACCCTAAAGAAATGACTTTGTTGACTGCAGGTCACAGATTCTGGGCTGGAGCTGTTGTCGTCGAATTGTCCGGATCTGGAGGTCCTTGACATCAAGAACGTGCGGAGGGTGAGTGCCGTGGGGATGAGTGAGCTGATCCGGAAGTGTCGAAAGCTGCGGCGAATTTACACGACGAGGATCATCCATGGTCGCACTTTTGAAGGCTTCCTCTTCCAGATGAACCAGAACTTCAATGACATCGTGATGGGATCGGTGTTGACAGACATGGAGGACATGTTGGGGAAGGTGGATGTGAATGGAGAGCTCCTGGAGGATGACAGCGAGTCTGAAGATGAAGATGGAGGAGATGGAGGAGATGGAGGAGGTGCTCCACAAGAAGGTGAAGCGATGGAGGAAGACGTGGAAATGGAGCAAGGAGAAGTGGAGGAGCAAGTTGCAATGGAACTTTAATTAAAAATTAAAAAACGTCTGTGGTTAATTATAGTAACCTTTAATTTAATTAATCGCACCTGTGGTTAATTATAGTAACCTTTAATTGGTAATCCTAATTAAACTGCTTCAATAAAAAATAATACGCTTTTTTCTCTACAAATGAATGCTTTGCTTTTTTGCTTATCGCTTATCTCCGATTAATGAAGTCTGACTTAATTTAATTGAGTGTGGGTGCTTATCCGTTGGTTTGTAGACTTGCGAAGTCTCCACTTGGAGTTCAACGGGTTTCTTCGTGGGAAAGATTCCTCCGGTTCCAACGCGGAGGCTGCTGAAGAGACTCCGTTTCCCTCAGACTTGTCGCAACTTTGTCTCCTGCGGATGACTTCGCTGCGGAGACTCGTGCTGAAGGAATGTGCAGTAAGAAAAGCAACAATGAAATCACAGCAACAATTAAGATGACACTTAATCAGGCGATTGATTGTTGCAGATGGGTGAGGAGACTTGTGGGACGTTAATCTCATCTCTGGGCCTGTTAACATGGGAGTTTACGAAGGACGGAGAGGACATTGTTGCTCACAACCTTTAAGAAGACACTTAATGACTTAATGTTTTTATTGCCCGTTAATAAATGACACACAAAGTTCAAGTTCGCTCGTAAGAAAGTCTTGTGGATTTGCATTTAATTGTTGTCAACTGCGGAGGATTGTAAATCAGAAATTGGAAATCTCAACTTTCAGTTTGGTGAAGTTTAGTGTGGAAATTAGCATAAGTGAAGTTGTAAGAAGGAGGAATCTGCGTGGATTACGTAGCAGAGTGAATGCTTAAGTGTGTGTGTGAGTGACAGTGGCAACAATGACCCAGTGGAGGGATCACAACAATTAAGTACAAGACTACAACTTGTTTGCATTAAGGGGTGACCTTCATTTGTGTGTTAAACGTGGCTAGGCAATAATGGGAGAGATCGTAAAGGGAGAAATCAAAAAAGGAATTTGCATAACTTGCCAGCAACTCTCATCTTCTTCGTTTACGTAATTACGGGGTGGCTTAAGCGATTGTGATACAGATTAAGTAATGAGGATAAGAAGTCAAACGAGAAATCAATTAAGTCACCTAATAGGCTTCCGTATTTGTAACCATTTGTCGCATTCCTCTCCCTTTCAATCGCTTAAGTCTTTGAGTGTGTTTTGTAATTGGTCACAAATTGAGGTAGGAAATGAATGGGAAGGAATTCCTTAATTGTAAAAAATTAATTAGTCTGTGAGAGTTTATTTGGGATTGCTTAATGAAATGCGTTGATTAATTTGCGATGTTAATGATGACATTTGTTTTTGGGAACTTTCTCGCGAGGAAGGAGAGAAGATGTTGAGGGTTTATTTTTAACCAAAGAGAATTCTGACATTCTGACATTCACCTTGGGTCGTCGTGGGAGAAGAAGAAGATGAGACTCGTCTGACCGGTTGGACTTGGAGGGGAGGCGAAGACGTTGGGGAGAAGGAGTGAAGACGTCTTGGGACTTCTTGAGACTTCTTGAGACTTTCTTTGGTGGGGAGTGGAGCTGCAACAAAAAGGAACGCGACTTGTGACTCTGCGCTCAGTCTCACGGCGACAAGACGACGAGGAATCTTTACGAAGAATAAGTTGGGGCAGTTTGAGAAAATGTTGAGGTGTGTGGTTGTGTGTTTTGTGGTGGGGGTGGGGCTCAGTGGGGCCGAACCTCCGCAGCAGAACGGCGGCTGGGGACAGCAGACGTCTCAGCAGCCTCCAAGTGGAGGCGGATGGGGACAGCAGCAGCAGCAGCAGCCTTCCTCTGGGGGCGGATGGGGTCAACAGCCTCAACAGCAAAGTGGGGGGTGGGGTCAGCAACCCCAGCAGCCTCCAAGTGGGGGGTGGGGACAGCAAGCGGAGGCGCCAAGTGGGGGCGGGTGGGGGCAGATGATGCAGCAGCAGCAGATGGGAGGATGGAGCCAAGGAGGAGGTGGGGGAGGAGGAAATAAGGGAGGAATTGACTGGGAACATAACTTTGCTTTGGGATACCAAGGGGAGAAAGGCGGGAAGGGAGGTCATGGAGGAGGTGGAGGAGGAGGAGGAGGCGGAGGAGGCGGAGGATGGAGCTCGGAGCCAGAGACGAACATCAAGAAGCCGGGCATCGGGGAAGTGTTCCGGAGTATCATTCGCCTTCCCCGGGAGGCCTTCAGTTTGTTTAAGGAGTCAGGCCTGTGGATCCTCCTCCTCCCACTCATCGTCCTCATTCCGCTGCTGGTCGTCGCCTTCAACGCGGGAAAGTTCTTCGGGGGGATGGGCGGCTGGAGCTCCGACAAACGCGCCTCCTCCGGAGGAATCTCGTCGCTTCTTCGCGACGACTGGAACTCCCTCCTCGGCTTCCTCAACGACCCCAAAGTCCAGCGCGCGGCCAAAGGCTTCATGGACGAGTTTGTGGTGAAGCGAGTTTTCGACAGCATCTCCGACGACGCAGCGCCGACGTCGACAAAGAAAGCGGCGAAAGACGACAAAAAGAAGTCCGCCTGAGCAGTTCATCGCGCACGCGCTTAAGTTATTCCTTAGTATTTGTTGATTAATTTTATTCCTGGTGAGTACACTTCAATTCTTAATCAGCTTTTGATTGATTAATTAATGAGACGTCTTTGATTGATGATTTGATTTTTATTAGATTTCTTACAATGCCCCGCATTGCGGAGACATTTGATGGAGTGACGGACGTAAGAATCCACCCACAACTTCTTAACTTATTCTTGAGATTTGAAAGAGAAACTTCTTGAAGACGCAAGACGCAGAGGTGGAGGAGGTGGAGGTCGTGTGCGTAAATTGGGAAGACACGACGATAATTACTCACCTTTCTTACAAGAAAACTCGCGTTTCTTACAAGAAAACTCATTTTGAAACCTGTTTTTTGCGTGTCTGGGTTTGTTAGGTAGGCCACACGACTTTGGGTACCTTTCCTACCTTTTCCCCTTCTTCTCATGTAAATCCGATTGATTACATCCTTTCGATTTCCGCTGCCAACAGTCAAAACCAAAGGGGATTTTTTACAGAAAGTTCCGCAGCATTACGAAAGGTCAACGATGAATAATTTAGCTTTTTACCTCTCCTCTTTAGACACTTTTACTTTTAGATTATAGAATATTATAGATTTCCGATGTTTCTGATTAAGTCTGCTTCGTTTGTAGGGGACGTGATGATTCTAACGATGATTACTGAGATTAGGAGTCTTTATAGGCTACTCTCCCTTTCTTGATGAGTTTTGGCCGTGTGTTCTAAGATGTATTTATAGTTGAACTTATTTATACGTACTGTTTAGTGTAAGAGAGATGAGAGAGTAGCATTCATTTACACTCTTGTTAATTGTCCATGTGCTCCTGTTTATTCATTTGTTATTACTGCTTACTACGAGATTAAGTGATTAATAAAAGTCTCCTCGTTTTAATTAATCGCTTGATTTGAATATACTTTATTGGAGATGGAGATGGTCGTTAATTACTATTGCCATTTACTGTTGTATGGTTGTGTGATTTCGGATCTGAAATGAAAGTGAATATGCAGAATGTGGCAGGAGGGGAAGAGCGACAGGTTAGTTTCTCATAAAGCAAGACACGTGGCGGGTTGAGTTCTTTGTTATTGTTTACATTCTGCTCCACGTGCTTTTCGGCCTCAAGTCTTCACTCAAGTTTGTTACCTATTTGTTAACTGTTTGTGTTTGAAGGGTGTTGGGTGAAGTGTGGGGGGTTGTGGGTGTGACGGAGGAGGATGGGAAGACGAGTGACGTACATCTGCGACGACGGAGATACGCCAGCAGCGACAGATTCCATTCCTCATTTGGAAGGACGAGGATCTCTTGTGCATTCGTTGGTGAAGGCTTATGGACTGTTGAATCACGTGGGGGAGGTGAAGGAGCCTCAGGTTGCGTCTGAAGAAGACCTCCTGACCTTCCACTCTCCCGGGTATTTGGAGTTCCTCAAGGCGCGGGATGCGGAGGACGACAGTCTCGTGGAAGAAAATGACTTTGGGTTGGGATACGACTGTCCTGTGTTCAAAGGTGTCGTGGAATTCGGGAAGAGAATCGCAGGAGGGACGTTGACAGCTGTGAAAGCGTTGGTGAGCGATGAATGTGACGTGGCTGTGAATTGGGACGGAGGATGGCATCACGCCAATCGAGACGAAGCCAGTGGGTTCTGCTACGTCAACGACATTGTCATTGGGATTCAGAAGATGCTGGAGAGGTTTCCTCGAGTGATGTACGTCGACTTGGACGTCCACCACGGCGACGGAGTGGAGAACGCGTTTGTCTACTCGAAGAAAGTGATGACGGTGTCGTTCCATCACCAAGACGTCGGCTACTTTCCTGGAACTGGAGGAATCGACGACGTTGGACTGGGACGAGGGAAGTTCTACGCTGTAAACGTGCCGTTCAAGAGTGGATTAAATGACGTCCAGTTCTCACGTGTGTTCTCATCAGTTTTGACGTTGACGTGGGAGAAGTTCCGTCCGGAAGCTGTTGTCGTTCAGTGCGGCGCTGATTGTTTGTCTGGAGATCCTTTGGGAGCCTTCAACCTCACAACGGAGAGTCTGACGTCAAGTGTGGCGTCCATTTTGGAGAAGAATGTTCCAACGTTGGTTGTTGGAGGTGGCGGGTATCACTTGGTCAACACGGCCAAAGCTTGGACATCGATTACAGCGGTTCTCGTGGGAGAAGAGATTCCTCCGGAGATTCCGGATCACGACCACTTCCTCCAGTACGGCCCTGACTTTGACCTCTCCGTCACCAAAAGCCTTGCCAAGAATTACAACGACGAGGAATACTTAAACTCGCTCCTGCAACGGATCTCCTCTAATTTAAATAATCTACAGACGTCGTCCTGATATTAATTAGTTAATTAAGTAATTAATTAATTAATTGGTTTGTTTATTAAACGAAATATTTAATTGTTATTACACTTGTTGGGTTTTACAGAGTTGTTGGTTTTAATTAATAAAAAAACACTTCTTGAATGGAATCACTTTGAGGGCTGAGGGTGGAATTGCTGGAAGATGATTAATTAATTATTAATTAATTACTAATTAATTAAATTAAGTGCGGATTTCGGATTTGTGTCGTTGTAAGTTTTGTGTGGACTTCTGCTGCCGAAGAAAATCTCTGGCGTCTGATTGGCTGTCTCGAGTCTTGCTGTCGTCTTCAGGTTCCAAGTTGAGGTCATCGTGGGCGACAATGAGAAGTCGGTTCTTCGTCACTGGATTCGGGAGCTTTAAGGAGAGATCAAATGGATTAGTGATTCGGGTAATTCGGGTATTAATACCATTGAAGACGCGTTCTCACCAACTGAAGTCGTTTGCAAGAAGCAGGCACAACGAACGGAGCGATGTAGACATCCGCAGTGGCAGCGTTCTTCGCGTAGCCTTCGATGACCACGACTTCCGCGATGTACGAAGGGATGTCCAAAACATCGTAGTGGTTTTCAGTAGGAACATTCGACTTGAGAAGATGTGCGTGAAGTCTGTCTGCCGTGAAGTTCTGTTGGAGTCCAAAATGATTGCAGACATTGGGGAATAAATTTTAGTGACCACAACTGACCTCGTATTCTGGAAGAGCTGCCATGAGCGGCGCAGCCCTGCGAAGTCCCACAGATCTCCACATGTGACTTTCCATCGAATTGTACTCGTCTTTGAAGGAGCGGAGTGCATTGTGGATGACTCCCGCTTCGACGTGGTACGCAATGAGACTCGTCTCGGCGATGATCGTGCAGGCCGACGGCTCCTTCGTGAGACACCCGACTTCTCCGATGACGAATCCCGTGGAGAAGAAGTCCTCTTCGTGGTGGGAGTAAGTGACGTCGCTGCAGAGCTCCGTGTTGGGAATCTTGCCGTAGCGTTGGCGGACCTCTTCAGCACGCGGAACGGGGTCGTAAATGACCTTCACCATTCCTGCGACGATGACGTAGATTCCAAAAGGCGGGTCTCCGACTTCACACAGCCGTTGGCCGTAGACGAAACTCATAACTTTGGCGGATTCCAAGATTAAGTCGTAGAGTTCGTCGTCCTGTTGGAGCCACAGGATGTCGCCGAGGAGAGTGTGGGCGGAGCAAGGTTTGATGCAGGCGGGGGAATGCCACAGTCGCTTCATCTTCGTCTCCATGAAGTGAGTGAGGAGGTCCACTTCCGTGTCGTCCAGCAGGCCTAGCAGATTGGAGGTAGTTGGTTGGAAAGGTTCGGAAACGTTTGGAAACCTTTTTGGAAGCGTTTTTGGAAACATACCTTCGTCTTTGAGTTCCATGAGGGAGTCTTTCATCGTATTCATCACAGAGCGACAAGCATGGCGGGTTTTTACGGCGATTGAGATTCCAGGATGTTGTTGTTGGAAGAGCGCTGCGATTGGAAGGATATTAAAGGTCACAGGTATCACTGGAATGACTTGTGCTGATGCAGACGTACCCATGTTCCTCATGCACTCTGCCTTTTCAGCGTCAATGGCTGTCTTGACTTTCTTGAAGACTCTGCGGTTCTCGATCATCTGTGGGAGGAACTTGAGGACTTCTTCGGAGGCGTGGACGAATCCTCGGGCGATGTCGTAGCCCAAGAACAACTGCTCGTTCAGTTTCCGACTGATTCTCGTCTGGAGGAGCGGCACCAACGGCTGCAAGTCATTCAGAATGGATTGGAGGGACTTCCCATTGGAAAGGACACGTGTTTAGTTAATGTGGAAGGAACCTTGATGAGTCGGACTATTCGGACGATTCGAATCGCTCGCACGAGTTTCATGACTTTAGCAGCTTCGGCAGCTTTGGACTTTTTGTTGCAGTCGTGGAGGAAGGTGAGGACGCAGTCGGCGTAGGTGAGGCCCAGGACCACCAAGTCGATGTAGTTCCAAAAGTCGCACAGGAATTCCTTCACCAGATATCCCGTCAGCTGTGGAAACGTTCAAAGAGAAGTTGTACGTTTGTGGAAACGTGAAAAGAGAAGTTGTACGTCTGTGGAAACGCTTGAAACGTAGTGACATACCTTGAGGAAGAGTTCAACGGTGTAGATAACCGTGAAGATGACATTTAGATAAGCAAAGGCGCTGCGAAAGATGGATCCGCAATCTGCGGCAGACGACAACTCAGCGATAATCTGCGCAATGTTGATAACCACGATGATAATCACGAGCCACTCGAACCAATCGCGCATAACAATATGGCGGAACGGTTTTCTCCACCTGAACACACGTCAATTGAAGACTTGGCGTTAGAAAGAGGTCTTGTCGAATTTCGACTTACTTTGGGACAGTTTTCTCACTCCTGGCGACATTTTCGTCCTTCTCGTACCTCCTGAGAGTCTTCTTGAGCCACGGGTAGAATCCCCTTATGTAGAAATACTTGGAGAAGTTGTTAGCGCGAATAATCGTGAGATATTGGTCCTCAACGCGCTCCGCATCCGCAATCAAAATCTGTACGGCCAAGTCGGAGATGAGTCCAACTTCGAAGAGTCTGTAGTAGGCGACGGTCATGGCCTTGACCACGCGACTTCTGGCGTCCTCCATCAATTCGCGGTACTCCTCCGACGTCGGTTCGTTCTGGACGAGAACTTCGCAGTTCCAACAAACGGTTGTGTTTTCCATGACGGGATGGGGAGACTCGAGAGCATTCAAATTAGCGCGCGTAACTTTGGAGGGATCGAATCTCTTCGCCTTGTAGGGATTGTTTACTCTGACGTTGTTGTGGACTGCGGTCCAATCAGCGTCGAACATTTTCGACGACAGCTGGAAGATTCGAACCCATCGGCTTTGGACGCGGTGGATTCGCTTGACGGCGTTGTTCATTTCCTCTTTGCGTCCGCTGGAGATTTGGGTGAGGTTGAGGAGGTCGAGGAGCTTCTTCGTTGTGGTTCCGTTGATGCAGAGGGTGAGGAAGACGATTCCGCAGGTTTGAAAGAGCATTTTGGCGCCAACCTTTTGTTTGTGGTGGCAGAGCTTCTCGTTGCGGAAGACTTGGAGGGCGAGGCAGATGCCGACGGCGCCGCGGAGGCCGCCCCACATCACCACGACGAGGTTCTGCCAGGTGAGGCCGTAGCCGAGGCGGGAGAGGAGCGGGTAGAAGATGAGGAGCATGAGGAGGCGCGACACGTGGATGGTCACGTAGAGGAGGAAGAGGTACAGCCAGTCGTCGACGTTTATGGAGTTCCAGCCCGTCTCCACCATCACGATGCCCACGAGGACGAAGAGAACTGTGTTCGCGAGGTAGCCGAGGATCTCCCAGAAGTGGTGGACGGCGCCTTCCGACTCCGGAGAGATGACTGTGCGTTCTCCGCGCATTGTGAGGCCCAGGAGGACCAGCGCCATCACTCCCGACACTTCTGCAAGGGAAAAGAGCGGGTTAGGGTCGAATTTCGACGAGGAGGGAAGATGGAGGAGGGAGGAGAGACTTAGGACGTGTTCTCCGATGTAGTAGGTGAGGTAGGCAGCGACGATGGTGGCGGAGATTTCGACGGGAGCGTCGTTGTAGACGTAGGAGAGGAGGAAGATGGTAATTTTCGCCATGAACCACCCGAAAATCGGACCTCCCACGGCGATGCGGAAGAACTTGGCGGTGATGTGGAGGCTGAGGGCGAGGGCGGGCGGCTGCTTGTGGTTTTCGACTTCCATTTCGACGAATTCGATGAAGATTTCGTAGAGGAGGATGGCGACGCCGTCGTTGAGGAGGGATTCGCCTTCGATGGACACGCTCAGGATTTCAGAGACACCTGGAAAAGGTCATGGAGTCGGGTTAGAGGTTACATGTCGAAATTCGACAAGGTTGGAAGGGTCTGACCGAGTTCCCTGAGGATGGCGACGACAGCGACGGGGTCGGTGGCGGAGATGATGGAGCCGAAGAGGTTTCCTTCGTGGAAGCCCCACTCGTACTTGGAGAAGAAGGTGAAGCACGTGAGGGAGACGAAGAAGGTGCAGAAGAGCATTCCTGGAAACGCGACGATGAGGATCTGCGGAGGTCACCAAAGGTCATTGAAGGGGGTCAGAGGTCAGTTTGTGGGGGGTGGGGGGGGCTTACTTGGGTGCTGGAGCGGTAGAACTTGTGTACGGGGATGTTGAAGGCGGACTCGAAGATGAGGATGGGGAGGAAGGTGAAGAGGATGAGGTGGGAGGAGATGCGCGCGACGGCGGTGTACTCGTGCAGCTCCTTGCAGAACGTCTTCGACAGCGCGCCGACGCAGAGGCCGGAGATCATGAGGATGACTGTGTAGGGAATGGGGATCTCAAACACCTTCAGCACCGCGCGCACTAGAGCGCCCCAAGTCACGATCGCGATCAGAGTGAAGAGCATCTTTCCGTCGACTTTCATGTCGAATTCGTTGGCGCCGGTGACTGTGCAGTCGGATGCTGGAGGAGGAGGAGGAGGAGTGAGAGGTTAGTGGGGGGGAGGAGGAGGAGGAGGTGAGAGGTCAGTGGGGGGGAGGAGGAGGGGGGACGTACCGTGGGTGCGGGAGGCGTATTGGTTGGAGTGGCGGTCGTATTCGAGTTCCTTGCAGTAAGACTCGAACTCCTCGCCGTCCTTCTCTTCTTCGTTGAAGGCGGTGACAAAGTCGTTTAGCTTGAGGGCCTTGTCCTTCTTTGTCGCTGCGGCTCCCACTCGGAGGAGGAGGAGGAGGAGGAGGAGTGTCCCCCATTTTGGCGACATTGTCGAAAGAAATTGGAATAAAAGGAGGAGAGGAGGAGAGACGAAAGTGAGTGACTTAGTTTATGGGGCCGTGGAGGGTGAGGAGTTGGCGAGTAGCCTTGGTTTCGCCAAAAGGCGAGGAGATGGCGAATAAAGAGATGCGCGCGCTGCTTTGAGTTTCCTCCAAAATGATCCAAGTCTCACTTTCCCCCTGCGACTGTCGGCCTTTTGGCGAATGCTACCCGCTGTTCCGCATGAGGAACGCTGACGACGGATCACAGCCATTCGACCTGGAAGCGAGGAAAGCCAATTCCTTCTACGAACTGGAGTCTATTTACAGAAACGTGTCAGGGCCGTGTTCTCCAGCGCTGCTCTCCCAAATCAGCACAGTCGTCACAGGTGAGGCAACTTGAGACGTCAATCAACACCAGGTTAATTAATCAGACTAATTAATCCGATTAATTGACTTCCAGGAGAAGACATCTCCTCGCAGGAGTACGTGTGTTGTCCAGACCAAAAGGTGGTTTCCAGGTTGAGAGCACCCAGC
>JAQGAC010000118.1:0-44839 GCA_034696585.1 Isotomurus maculatus | reverse complement strand
CTGACAGGGAGAATAATCGTATCCAGAGACAAGGAAAGGTGGCCGGATAAGAAGAACGTACTGATAAGACTTGCAGGATTATGAGATTATGACGAATGTTGAACGGAACACAAATATTTAAAAACAATCCCAACTGTCAACGATTGCCTGTGTCTAGTGTATTGGTAATTTGGTTATTTGATTTTGAAGATGGTCATTTGAATAAATAACAAATTCTGTGATTAGTTGCATAGCATCGGAGTTTGTAGTGGTTCCAATTCAATTTTATTAATTTATTTTGCTTATTCGATGTCAGTCTACGATCTCAAACCAACGTGCAACCTACCTGACAGCGATGACTATGGCAAATCCAGAATTCTTCAACTTACATTCGGCTTCAGCTATTCCACACGGAGTAAAGGGAGAGTTAGCGTATAAAAAAGTCTCAAGTTTTAAATTTTGTGTACTTGTATACAAAACATTTCTGTTATTAGCAAGTAAGGTTATCATTGGTCATTCAAATCATCGATGGCATATTGACTGTGACTTGTGATCAGCTTCGCATCTCCGTATGGACAGCTACATTGTGTTAGTCAGACTATATAGGACATGAATGAAAAGACGCTTAAGGATATTTCTCCATGTAGAATGTCTGAAAGAAGTAGAGCGAATTGGGGATGTTTGACCTGTGATTTTTGCAGAAACACGTAGTAAAAATGAGAGATGAAACGAGGGGCATAGGAAAAAATAGTGAAAGCGTGGCTGGGAAACAAGCGAGTGTCCAGTGAGTCCGCATTGAGGTTGGAGTGTGGGTCCATAAATGTGGATCTCGTTGAGAGGATCCATTGTGTGTGGAACAATTAAGCGCAGATGAATGAACGAGGGGGCTGGTTAGGCTGGCGTTCATTTTGGGCGTTTGTGGAACTTACATGACAAAAAATGACCATTATTCGTGATGATGATGATGGTGATGATACTGAACGGAAGTAGAGGAAAAGGTAAGCATGAGCAAGTTTGAACGGATGCATGACATTTCCTCTTTGACACTTCCTACCATTCCGGAATATTGTTGCAATTATTTACTGTTCCTCTGGATGGATGGATGCAGGATGCTCTGATGATCTCGAAGGGTAGAGATGCAAAGCTTGAGTGAGTGTGTGTTCCATTATTTCATCGAAATCCCAAGCCTTGTGGGCCAGCAGCACTAGCTTTGCACTTATCCTTAGAGCTGGCATTTGCTACAGGTGGTTCAGTCTCTCTGAGAAACATCCGTCTTCCAAAAGATTATATTGAACGATCGGCAGATGAGTGTGTGTGTGTGTTCCCTCTTGCTTTTATTTTCCACTGCCTGAGTGCTTCGCTACAAGCTTGCCGTTTCACATTCTTTTTACAGAAATCGATTTAAGTATGAATCCTCTGCTTTCACCTACCTCTCATCAACTATTCACTGACAAGACATTTCCCACTGAGACCCGATCAATAATTCAATTGATCACTTAGCTGTTACTACTCCAATGCACTGAACCAAGATTACCAGAGACACGGCTGAATTATCTATCTTCTCTAATTGAGTGTGCAAACGGATTTTAATTGACACATTCAACCCTTTAATAAGACTCTCCTCATGGATCATATTTTGTTCGTGTCTTCCTCTGCCAATCCACTTCAGCCACCTTCCTTGCTTTCCCCCAGTACTTTTGTTCCTTCGCAAACAAACAATGCAATCAGTCTACCGTGCATTGCAGAAATACAAAAAGCAGGGAGAAAGGAAGTGTACTCACATGCACACCTTCCGAGGGGTCATCCCGCACACAAACATTCAATACGACATTTGCTCGTTACTCGAGGCTCACAAATCTGTAATCAGGAGTTACACATTAAGCTTTTAATTTGGAGGTGTATCCTCCTGACCGTACTACGTACAATACAACTCATAGATTGACTGAGGTGTGCATGACTCCAATGATATGGAATGTTGGATGGGAGCTCATCTCGCTCTGTGCACATTGCCGTGGCAATGCTAACGTGGAGAGGAGAACCGTTTGCCCGTGGAATTCATTCGTAGGTAACTTCCCCAGAATTCATGGAGTGTCTAAATACTTAGGCTTGCATGCAGAGTGGAGAGGAGCAGTGGTCGTCTCCCTGGATTAGAATTAGGAATACACCATGCGTGTTTGAGATGCTAAAAAGTGTTCCATCATTTCCGTCAGGTTGGTTTATATTCGAGTTTCTCATCTTGGTCCTACTCATTTCGAAAGAGACGAGGAGTGAGACGAGACACATAATTGTTTACGTTGTGGACAGATTCACAAATCAATACATCAGTGGGGGTTCCCAGGTTTTGACACATACTCAGTTGCAAACCTCTCAATCTTGGTCGTATATCAAAGAAATGAGACAGTACTGCCACAAAATAAATATATATTCTTATACATCCCCATTTCCGTCGTTCCCACTGAGAAGATTTATCCCGAGCACTCAGGTAGGCTGCGAGTAAGCCAGGTGACTATATCTTGTGAGTGTCTGTGCCTCAAACCAGCACAACTCCAAAGTACTTTTTAATATTGGAGAGTGCACTCATCTTTCTCTTACTATTGGCTCTTCAATCCCTTCCAGATTTCTCTAAAATCTCCAATGAAAGATATCCGCCACATTGGTCACCCAGGCAAAATTAGACTCGGCATGAAAAGCACGGATTAAATTTCCACAGTCTGCTTAATAAACTTTCACCTGAGATCCCAAAATACCTTTTTGCATGGGAGCGTGTTTGTAGGCGAAGTAGGCGAAGTAGTTGAGTCGATAAAGCCCTGGTGAAATGATGTGGGAATCCCATTGTGAGATTATTTAGCTGAGGGAAAGAGAGACACAATTCGTGTGGAATGAAATCGCCTCCCCAGACACAATTGGGTGGAGATTATACGAAGACAAACAGGATCTGCGAGATTGATCTAAGGTGAGATTTCTTTCGTATATTAGTAATATTGGTTTTGGGTTAGTTTCTTGTGGAGAAAGCGTGTGAAGTTCCGGATAGAAGGGATTGAGCGGTTGAGGATCTCATCAGGGGGCTTTCATCGTTTCATATGCGTCGAAGGAGAGTAAATAGGTGCGAGCATAATATTGAGGACGAACAAAGGGAGTCCGTGTGTGTGTGTACAAAAGGAAGGTGGTTAAAATTGTCATCTCGGGTATGAAGAAGCATATTGATTTTTTCGGAGGTTGAACGTATTTAACTGCTTGAGGCAGAGATTAATTGTCTTCCATTTTGACACGGCTTACATGTGAGAGTAGGAAGATTAAAATAATCTCTGTATGATGTCTTTTGGAGAGAAAGAAAGGGGCGAGTTGGTGGAGAAAGGCTGGGAATTATTTTTTAGGGGAAACCTGAAGAGCATTCAGCTCACCTGAAATCCTCCTTCTCTAAGTCTTTTGCAATTGCGTATTCATCTGATATGGAAGGATGGATAAATAAACACAAGTCATACGCGTTTGCGTTTGTTTCGATTACTGCCTGGGCCTCTCAGTCTCTGTCCATCCGTGTGTATACAAGAGTATAGTAAAGAGAGAGAGAGAGCGTTTTGAAGGAGATGAGTCTCCGTAGGGAAAGGACTCTCTTAGCAAGGCTGCCATGGTATTGAGAGTGACTGGTTGTGGCTATGGTTTGGTTAACGGGTAAAACGGTGTGTGAAGAGACTCATGTTTTTGGTGTAAAAGGGGTAAAAGGAATAGAGGATTTATTTGAAGTTGAGCAGAAGGACAGACAGACACTCTCTCTCACATATTATATAGAGGCCTGCTTCGGAGCATTGAACCGAATCATCGAATTTCGGGTTCCGTGTATATTTGTATGACCAGTTGAGTTGACATGAGGTTCTCGTGTGTTGTTAAGACATCACGGGAAAGGCGCAAGAGCAACAAGAAAGATGTTTCCGTCCGATCCGAAGTTTTCTTAGTCTAACCTGACTGACACCCCTTCCCTAGCTTCCTTCCATTCCGAGTTCTTACCTGTAACAGTCCAGGTCTTCCAGGTTCTTTCTCCAGCAACAAAGGCCACACAACGAGACAGCTGAGGTGAGACGAAGAAGGAGCAACAGGCAGAGGCAGTCCAGGTAACCAACATTATTTCTCTCACTCTTCTACTCATCCATGACTCTCTCTCTCTCTCTCTCCATTGTGTACGTGTGGTTTATGGATTTCATGGCTTAGATTCCATAAACTCTCTCTCTCTCTACCAAAATAAACTCATGAAAGCCTTCGCATGTACACAGGGGGAGGGTGCACTCATCCTATTCCAAATAATTACCCATTTTTACCTACTTTTTAAATTAAGCTGCACAAGACTCCTCCGGTCGTATCGTGAGCGTCCATTATATTGGCTCGTCTCAATAGTTGATAGCCAACTTCCGGAGCAATATTCGTGAGACTCATGACAATCTACGGTCATCATAAGTAGTTTGAGTAATTGTTAAATAGCAAACAATAACTTAGTCAGGATGGCACATGGATGTCGTGCAGGTCTGGAGGTGATCTGCCAATCTACCGAACCTCCTAACATTTGCTGAGTTGTAGACAGACGTCCCTCTCACTTTCATAAGTATCCTAGACTGTGTAAAAGTGTATAACAATTGTGGAGACGTGGACTTCCTCACAGAGTGTCCTTTTTCATTCCAGGTCAACCAATTTTGCAGTGGGTGGCTGCTGCTGTGTGTCTGCTTTGTAATTTCTTTCTCGTATATTTCGGGTTTCACGATCCACGAGCCGTGACATTAAGTTGAGGTTCGTTGTCGTTGAAACCTGCATGATACAAGACTGATTCGTCCTGTTCCGGCTGAAGGGAGAGATGCAGTATAGAGATTATAAATCAAAGCCACCTGAGTTTCGTCCTTTCCGTTGGTATGAATTATGTGTTCAATATAAATATACGTGAGGCTTGGGCGGATGATGTGTGTGTGTCTGTGTGATATTTCACTGTGAGCTGGCAATCCTGCATTGCATGACTTTAGTCAATGGGCACTTTCAAAGCATACACTTTTATTGTTAACTGTTATTATTGGAATATCTACTCATTATTTGTACTATTGAATTTGCAATGCTTCTATGAAAAATGAGAATCGTATATTTCTATGAGGATCAAGAATTGCTTTCGTAGGCAGATTTCCAAATGTCGACGAGGCAGACGGAAGAGTGGAAACGGTAGAAAAGAGTTAGAGGAAGTGTCATGTGACTCAACAGGGTCCACAGAATGCTGCCGTAGAAGGAAATCTGTTCATGCTGAGCGTACACTGACTTAATTTCGAAAGTCTCTATAATCCACATGGCGAGATTGCACACTATGAGAAATGTCACAAGTTCTCTTCCAGGTTTCTCTCTCCGGAGCTGTTCTGTGTTGCTGCATCTCCGGAGGCCGTCGATGATACACGGGGTCTGGAGGATTACTTGAATCACCTACACACAGTTGAGTGAGACTCTAAATTACAACCTTCTTAATTGCGTGGGAATCATTTAAGACGTGACTTTGTTACCTGCAGAGAACACACGACAATTGCGTAGTAATCTTGGTGAGCCATTGCTGGCACAACGGTAAAAATTGTGTACAAGAAGAAAGACGGAAGACACAAGAAAAGGAGCAAGTCATCCAGGAGCGAGACAGCGTGGATGTTAATGTCTAACTTGGTGATTTGACGGTATGCACACAACACAGTGATGATCATGATCACCAGGAGAACTGCTTGCGACGTAAGATTCACCCATTGAGCTGCAAACCCACTTCTAAAGTCGTCTAGAGCAATGTAAAAGATAATAACACTTATCACAGCCCCGACAAGAATCAGTAGGCCTGCAAATAAGCCTTTGTTCGCTGAGTGGCAGTCAGCGTGAATAATTAGGTGGTTCGTAAAACTAGTCGCTGGAGAAGGATTTCCTCCTGAGTTGTGTAAGCGTTGTCTTTGGCGAAGGATGTCTTGACCTTTTCCAATATTTTGCCACATTATGAAAAGTACTCCAACTATTCACATTAAAGCAATCGATTAAGACGTGTAGTTTGCATTAGGAGGTTGAAGTTCAGGGATCTTACCAATTAATATACTGTATTCTATGCTAAACGGGTACAAATACGGCGACAGTTTGACCACCAGTTCCGATATGGATGAGAATTCCACACAAGGATCATAAAAGGTTGAAATGGCTGACGAAGTATTTAAGAAGTCAAAAACACTTGAATGGGGATCTAGAGAAGAATACCGTTGACAATGTTGTATTGTTCTTTAAGGTTTCTCTGTGGAATTGCAGGAAGACTGCTTACCACCATCATACGACGTCAAAGGAAGGGCTTGTGGAGATGTCGTGGAAGCGTTGAAAGTGGATGATGGTTGCCCATATGGCGGATGCGGGTAATGGTGATGATCAGAGAAGTTACCTTCTGCCATTTTGTGGTACAACGAGTCCGCTGTCTCACGAAGGATGCTCCAAAACCAAAAACACAGACTTGAAGAAATGCAATGCATTAGAGCAAAGCGAGACAGCTCCTTGTGACGGTTGATGATAACCTGTTACACAGTCGTAAGAAGAGGTGAAGGTGTTTTATCTCAAGATGAGTTGATGGTTGACATTATAAACTCACATTAGAATACTTAAAAATCACGAACAGCAGAAGAAACGAGTAGATGGGAAACAAAATGTCAAGGGTGAGGTTGGCCAGGTTAGCACATCGATTAAATACTTTCTCGTCGTCTGTGGTAAAAAATATTATTTGTCTGCACAAAAGAAGCCCCGAGTGGATCAAATGGCCGAAGCAGAAACCTAAAAGATGAATAGGAAATAACACACACACACATTTGTTTAGTATTACGCATAATTACATAGTCGCGTTTCTAAATGTTTAGCAATAAACTCATAAACCGATGGCCTACCTGCTGCTCCAATTTTAAGATAAAATGAACCAGAGTGCCTACTTTGACAAAATATGTAGGCATGTCGATTAAACCTAATGTTTTCTTGTCCTTGTGGCGAGGCTCCTGATCCCGAGGCTCTTGTGCCAGAATTCTCTGAAGTTGAATTCGCAGGAATTTTCCCGTTGGCTTCTGGCTGTGAATTTTGTTTATTTTTTATTCCTGAAACAGGAGGTGTTCGTTGAGGAAGGGAGCTCTGGGCACGGATTTTGCATTGGTGTCTTCGAATGTCGAAATACAGAAAAATCAACCATGACAAGCCAAACGCAACTAAATAGACACTAAAGACCTGTGAATTTATAAGAGAGTTAGTTTTAGGTTAATATATGTATTCATATTTGTATTGCTTTACTACTACAGTGTAAGACACTGTTTAGCAAATGGTTTCTCCTTACTTCTGCAAGTATTGCTGTTCGGGATATCAAATCTGCTATGTAGACTACCACTCCGAGCATTAGTATGAAGATCGCATAAATGCAACTTAGAATTATGGTCAAGTAGCCCCTGTAAAGGTAGAAATAAACGGAGTTGCAAAGAACGAACCTCATCTCCACTAAAGTGAATTTCATAATTAGGAATTACTTGAACAAAGCTCGTTTCTCCGCGTTAGTTACGGGTTCAAAGGTTCTCTCCGGAGGGTGTGCATGACAAGCCCGGGAGTGAAGGTGAAATTTCCTAGCTCCTTCCGCCTTGGGATCATGTCCTATTTCAGCAAGAAGAAGAGTATTGCGATTGAAGTTGGTGTGTGTTACATCTCCTGAATTGTAGAATAGAGATATAGCGTTGAATTAGACAGTAAATATTGTAGAGATTTCTGAGAAACCTCATAGATGGTTTCACACATGACAGAAGGGATAATGAGTTGAAACACTCTACCGAATTTGCAGAGTCGATCCTCTTCGATTCGTGCAATCGTGTCCATAGAGGCTGGCCGGGTGAGCCATAGTTTCTTATTGCAGTACAAAACTCGGCCAGGTCCTGATGAAGCCTCTTCATTATCCGGATGAGTGCGAATCCGACTGAGAGGCTCAGGAAGGACTATATGCAAAACCATGGTGAGCAAACTGCGAATGTGGTCATCTTTCCACTAAGTCTTATTCCAGGCATCTGGACTTCTCTGCCTGAATGAACAGCAATTCAATCTGAAATATCATCATCAAAATTCACTCATATTACAACAATATTATAGTGGTTCTCATACTCTTTGTACTCATTTAATTAAACCAAAAACTATAATCTCTTTCGCTAGATTAAGTCCACAGTTCTTCGTGATTTAAGGTTTTCAGGGTAAATTCACCACTGCTGCATGTTACAGTAACCTCTATATTTTTTGTTCTGGTTCAGACATGCCTTTCATCTTCTTCTGTCAGATGCGGTCGAGAGTAAAATTAATTTGTAGGCCAAATTTGTTTTGTACTTTTCTTCAGTCTCAATTAGGTTCTTGAGAGTGTTGAGAGTAACAAGATTCACCTTTAACTCGCATCTTTGTACGTTACGGTGAAGACCAAAACAATTTTCCAACCCGGTGATCTCCCATGTAACACATATGCAACGAGATCTTATCATCTGCTCGCGTCACGCTCTGAGATGTTGCATTCTCTCGAAAATAACGGTTTTTAAAATCCAAAAGTAAATACACACACACATTCATGTACACTTAACTCATATCGTTTTGCACCTCAACTATCCCTCAACCACCATTAATAACATGAATCCCAAATGGCAAATGGATTGTTCTCCTTGCTTTCTGCGTATATTGATACGTGTTTCGTCAATTTGCAGACATTAGTGTCACCAAGTATAGCACTCTTTAATCATACGTTGTCTCATTTGACATGCTGAATGAGTGCTGAACTGTTGAGAATTTGCGGTGGTGTGCATGAGATTTTTCAAGCTCATATCAAATTGCTCACTCACAATAAAAACATGACGTGCATGAAACAAGGGATTTAAACGATAAGAATAAAACTGGGTTTCTTTCTTTACAATGCATTGTACATTATACATAGGGAGTGTGTTCTGTCATTTGTAAGAGTACAAAGCGTACTTAAACTTATTTTCGATAGTAAAAAGGATGTTAATTTTATTTGAAAAACAGCGTGAATAGAACTGATTGAAATCCCCTTGATAAACTAATTATAAATAAAAAAAAGTCCTATAAACTGCACGCACTGAATAGAATATGGATAGAAGCAGATTCATAATTCTTTGGCTGTACAAACAATAAAAACGTAACCTTTTTATTTATCAAATCACAAAGTCAAGATTAATTTTATTAATTTGGGAGGCTGCCTATGTTTATTGGGCGGCTATTTTTATTTATGTTATGTTATGCAGCTTAAATTACATACGGTCGGTTAAGATTTCCCCGTTGACATTTACTTAAATTGCAGTTTTCTGAAGGTAGTTATATTAGCCATATGATTCATACGTACGTATTTATAATTAACGAAAAAAGTTATTGCCAAATATCACAATTTTTGAAACATAAGACTGAATACGAAAAATTTACATGATTACATGTAGAAACATGACATGAACATCATGAACTGTAAACTCAATTAAAGAGAAAAGGTTCCGTAAATACCAATTCACTTAGGGCTTTTAGAGATTTTGCACAGTCTAGACTCAGAATACAAATACACTTAATATTTATTATTTAATACCTACATGAATTTACATATGCATGCACAAAGAAGAGGAATAAAGGAAAGTAAATAAAAGTAAGTTGGTAAAGTATGTTTGTGAACATTATGAGAAATGGCTTTCGTGTGGATATAAAAGTGACTGTTGATTAAATTCTGTGAAACCTCATAAATCGGTTGTTTTCTAAATATAAAGTTATGAAAGGGAGGAAAATAAACTGATGATTTAAAACTGTGTCATGCATATTTCCTAATTCAGTAGTTCTTTTTGTGTTTGCAACCGCACACTCTATGCAGTGAGTCAATGGAGGTGCACGGCTGTTTCACAATCAAACCCTTCTTCTTCTTGCTACTTGAGTTCATTTTAAAATGACTCAGAAGAACGCAATCTTTTCGAGATTCACGCTTTTTCAATTCAGATTCAGAGTCATTCTGCTTCCGCATTAGTGTTCACACACATCAATCAATATCACACTTTTATTCTACCAAAAATGAAACACATTTAGTGATTCAGCCATTCGATTCAGGTTTATTGCAATACCAGTGTGAGCTAGGACGCATGCAATAATGAAATTCTTTTCTCAAATCCCTGGCGTATTTGCCTTAATTTCCTTTTCACTAATTCTCCTGAGTGGGACTTGTACAGAAATTCATGTTCATTGCAATCATTCACAAGGCAAACCAGTCTAGTCCAGATTCCAGATTAAAATCCTTCATTAAAAAAATCACCAATGAATAAAAATTACTTATTCCTACAGCTCTTTTTCCTCCAATTTATGAGAATATTTGAGGAAACTTGTTGTAGCTCTCTAGCTCTGTTTGCATTTACATATATGAAAATAGCAGTTAGTACATAGTTACTGTAAGTTGCACACTAGTCGTTCACACAACACAAAACCAAATACATGCAGAAATTGATAAAATCCTCCAAGTACAAATGAAACCTTATAAGTACATAATAGAAATGTTAAGCTGAGATGATTGTTATTATTTGTATGTAACCATACCGTGGGACCTGGAGAAGACCTGACGATGCTTTGCTTTTTAGGAATGATTTGTTGCGTAGACCAGCTCTCAAGTTACTCGGTATCAATGCGAATATCGCTTTTCACTCTACCGTCTAATTGAATGCACAAACCTTTCACTGTGGAAAGCCCACTTTCACAATTTTGCACAAAGTCACCAATACGAGGGATCGTGTGTCACATTTTAGGGTCGTGTGGAGCTAAAGACAAAAATAGAGGATGCTGAGCACCGTAATTCGATAGCAGATCACTTTCGGGGCAAAATGACAAATACAGCCAGGATATTACAGAGAGCGTGTGTGTGTGTGTTTGTATATATGTGATCAGATGAACTGATGATGAACCACTGTTCTGTGCCTTCTTAATGTGAAGAGTTACTAGACAAATTAAGTAACCATGATACAAGGAGTATTGGTAATTTTGGTAATGAAGAGATGCCCAAGAGAAACGGCTGCATTAGGTTCACAGATTACAACTTCTTGAAGCATAGCATTTACCTCTTTCAGCGTGAAATGCAAAATCTTTCGTTCACGTAGAATGAAATGTAGGCTGAGGGAGTAAAAACAGGCGTTGAATCTTTTTGTGTGTTAAAATAACCCACTCTGAAGTAAATGGTTCTGAGGATAATGCGCTAATAAAAGTAGGTAAAATACATTTCGAATGCCTTTGAAAATAGAGTGATCTGTCTGCACTTAAAGACTCAGTGGTATTGGCGTTGGTGAGGTAAGCTTTGCAGCATTAGTTAGTTTAGTTAGTTCAGTTAGTTTAGTACTCTGCATCATGTATATCTACTCGGGTTGAATGCCTCTCCTGAAGATCACACGACTAGGATGTTAAGTTCTGATCGAAATCTAATCACCCTTGAAGCGAAAATTAGTTATTATTTAAGATTCTACAGGATATTTATCTCTTAGATAAGGAGGAACTGAATTTAAAAGATTACGAAGTAGGCAAAAGGTGGACTCTATTCAAGATTATAGCAGACTGCATGTTACGTATTTTCACATGCTATTTTATTAGACGATTTTAGACGGTTTGTATGAACTTATTAGTCTGATGTCATACGTCGGGTCTGTAATTGTTACAATTTGAATTTGAGAAGAAAAGACTCCAATACATACTATGCAGCCATTAAAGCGTAGTCCAAGAAATGCAAGTGTTCTTGTGATGGAATGAGTGTAGTGGAAAATCGTGTGTTGTCATAGATTAATTCCTGAAAATGCATCCTAATGAACCGTAGCATTGATGACAAACTTTCTCTTTGATCAGCAGCCATAAAAACACAATGGATGGTGAATAGTAATAAAAGCGATACACATGGTTTATGGGTGTACAATCGTTAGGTTAGATTTTTGAATGGACCTTGTCATAATTGAGAAATAATTTAGTGCTCGTTGTTTAAAGCTTCGTTCATCTGTGTAATCCAAATAAAGTGAAGTGCTTAACAAAGCAAATGCTTGATACTGTGAGCGAGAATAAATTTGTTTCATTTGGCAAACAACGGTTTCTTCAGGGTACTTGTCCACGCTAATAAATATATCTGAGAATATTATCAAGTCACATTTCTTGTGGGAGTTCCTGCAAAGTATCCTGTGTATCAGCTTGATAGCTGTAATAAATTCTGGGATCCAGCTTGTTTAAGAGATGATGTGGCTCTTTTTGGGTTTGTTGAGATGGTTTGGGAAATCTATTAAATAATTTCCTTTCACACAGGCAGCTAAATCGTGTGTTGTGTATGTATTTGTGAAATAGAAGGAACATTTAATTAGTATCTGAATGAAATGCCTAAGCTGTAGCTTATTTCTGAAGGTCACGTCCTTACAAGCAGACGAGCCAGTTCAAGTTATTTCGCAAATAATAAAATGTATCATTCCTGTGAATCCTTATCGTCAGTGCAACTCATCGCAATAAATTTGATTTTGCTTCCCTATACAGACTATTAATGGTAGCAAGAATGCAAAAGAGGGTACAGGTGGTGTTGCAAATACAACTTGTGGAACCCAAGTAAGTAGCCGCCGCATCCTGCGACTGGTTTTTTATCGTGTGAGAATCTTAGGATTAACAATATTTGACTTAACTGACTGAGGAAAACTATATGCCAATTGCCAAACTACTCAAAAATGAAGTTAGTAACAATCAACAGGAAGGAACTCAAGTGGAGTGTCTGGTTTCATAGCGTCGTTTGTTTAGTCCTACTTCATACTTGGATGCAATTATTATTCAGTTTGTCAGATTAATACATCGTGAATTCTTCTAATTTGTTCACTTCACTAAGAGCTGTGGTTATGTCAAAAAGTGGCTGAAGTGAACTTGAATTGTTCTTAAGTGAGACCGAATTTTATACACAGTGAGACTCCCTGGGAATTTGCATGGACTCAGGATCATAATGAGTAATGGTAAGATCATTTCTTTTCTACTCTCCAAAATTTAATTTAAAGGTCCAATTTCACTGGGCCTTCCATTAACGTTGAGAATTACAATTTAAAAACGGTGCATGTTCAGGGAGTACGCTATAGAGCATATTTCGAAATCATTTGCTCAGTAAAGTGATAGAAGGTTTAAACAGTGTGCCGGTCCGAATATTTTGTCTAAATTAGTCTAAATCCATGTTGAATTTGTACTTTTACTAATTGCAAAGTTGGCCTCAGTTTTGGCCATTTTCACAGAAAACTTAGATACGTAAGTAAATTTTCAATGTTTACTTAATAAATTGCAAAATTTGGCATTAGTAACATGTCTGATTGAGACCATTCAGGAACAACTGAAAAGGGACAAAGTTGAGACAGCTTCAAGCTTGAACTAATACATTTCTTTTTGAATTGGATTTTGATAGTTTTAATAGCATAGCGTCTGTCTGATTCGGACCCATTATTATTATAATTTTATTGAGACGAATGGCTACATGGATTTCACACCTGCCTTATATTCACGTCAAAATATTCCTGCAGGCTATAAATAGTGAGTTATAAGCTAAGGGCATTCGAAAGTGTAGATAGGCAATTCATACAGGGCCCTAATGTGATGGGAAAATACAATAGGATCGACACAAAAGCGATCGTATCAAATGGACTATCGACTTCTGTAAGGGTCGACTATGTCCTGCTCTGATAGATGCAATCGAGATTTTTCTGAATGCATGGGAATATTTCCATTTAAAAGGCAAGTCATGGGTGCGATATGCGAAAGGAAACGGAGCCGCCTTGGCATTTTGAAAGGAACTTTTATTAGCTCTCATCACAAGTCTAAGTAGTTTTCAAAGATTGCGGAAAAATATTATTACGTGAATAGATTTAATTGGGAGAATTATAGGAGGAATTAGTTGAAAATGATCCAATCAATAATACGTCAGGGAGCTTGGTGTATGCCTTGGTACGGGTTCGCTGCGGTAGGGAATAGGGAATGTAAGTAATAAAATGATATTAGGGAGTGAGTAAGCTGGTCACGTACGATTGGAACTTCCTCAGCAACCTTCAGAGTATATTTTGGAAGTCTCGTGAAAGACGTTCTTTAAATTTATCTCAAATCCTAAAAATAACGGTATGAAAATCCTGTCTAAATTTTCGCGTGTGACCGGATAAGAGGAGAGAAAAAGACTTAAAATCCGGTTTACAATTCCTTAATTTTTTGGAGAGGTTCATCGAACAGCATGAGAACGGATGTGACACTGAAAGCCTAATACTCTTGGTGTTTGGTGGAGGTTGCAACTTGTAATAAACTTCTTCACAATGTATACAACTACACTTTATTGCACCCAATTAATTCAAAGCATTGGAAATGTATTTAAAATTAGCATACTTTGAGACAGGATACTTCTTCTTCACGGGGTAATTAATTCATACCCAAGAATTTACTTTTAATTTAATTCATTGACTCTACATTTGATTAATTGCAGTGCTGACTGTGATAATAACTGTTTTTCCTATCGTTCAAAAACTCCCATGCACACAGTAGTTTTCTACACTTGATCGAGTTCTCACATTAATTTATTCCCATTTAATTGGTACTGAATACATATGTACAATAAATATATCTCCTCGTACGCGGAGGTAGATCATGTTGTATTGTTAGATGTATGGGTTTTGCTACGACTACGAGAGAAAATAGACCAACTCTATTTATAGCTGCATTGTTGGATGAACAAATGTAATTATTTTAGAAGAAACCAATGCACTTAGTTTAAGTATCTTTTGTATAACCTGATTGAACGATGATGGTTTGTGTGTGTTCTCTAAAGGATTGGAAGACGCTACATTAAATACATCAGAGTGCTTGGCTCATAAAGATGATGAACATTCAATGGATGAGTCTACTCCGGGCACTCAGGAGGTGAATAACGAAAGAATGAGTGATCCGGAATTAAGTCCTTCCGAAAGAGTGAGCAGCAATAATGTATGTGAATGGAATATAATGTGTTTGCTAGACTGTAATGTAAAATCTGCATACAAATTCACTCGCGAGATTTATGGAATTTCCCTTTCGTAGGAATTGTCGGAGAACCCGTACCCTGAAGACGAGTGTGATGATGATCCCGAGCAGTCTACAGGTAGGGGACGCAAATAATTTATGCGATTGAATGATTTCTATATACACATTGTGTAACACACAAGAGCACTCAATGGGTTTTTCTTACTTCACACCATCCACCCAGTATAATATAATGGTCACACTCAACTCTCTGGAATCTCATGAAAAGCCGATTGAATCGAAAATATGAATTGAGAAAGTTTAATTTTCTCCTTCACCTCGTGCACAATTCAATTTATTCTGATCTTTTGTATTAAATGTGTATTGTTCAGAACCTATGACGGATTTCCTCAAACTTCTTCCGTACTTGCTCCTCGTCCAACGATCTATTGAGGCTTCCAATGCGCCCTCCGTGAACCCAGAAACCCACGACGACTCGTCTAGTGGCGATGTTTCGTCGAATAACCATTTATACGAGACGCAGAAAAAGCAATCTGCGATGCATTTGGAATCCTTGAGAAATCACATACAAAGCAGTGTAAGAGGTTTTACAAAAACAAGTGGAGAGAAAGCTGTGCTGGTGTTGTGGAAAGCAGTTTATGAGATGCTGGGTAGTTTACGGAAGGTGTTTTTTATTCTCGTTTCCAGTCTCTGAGGTACCTTTTCAGCAACTTTCAGCATCTCCCGTCTCCGGGAATCACTAATGGGTTTCATCCTAATGCAGAGAATCAGTTGAATAGTCCAGATAACGAACTGATCTCTGATTTTCCAGCGGATGAGCCATTAGACTTAACCCAGAAAAGCAATCAGTGAGTTGGAGAAGATGCTTTACATCACAAACTTGAGTGCATATGAATAAAATGAATGACAACGATTTTTTCCTAAAGTAAAAACAGAGGAGATGGGAAAGTAGTGAGGGATGAGCGAATAATGAAACCAACGGTTCGAACTGAGCGTGGATACACAATAGAAGATCTTGAGGCAGCCCTGAAAGATATTAAAAGTGGCAAACTCGGAACACGGTAAAACGAATGGAAAAACATATTTATGATTCAATAAACATAACAATAAATTCTTCCAATGTACTCAGGCGAGCTGCAGTAATATATGGAATTCCTCGCTCAACTTTGCGAAACAAAGTTTATAAAATGGGGAAAAGTGTAGCGTCGAAAGCTCAGAGTTACGACATGAGGGGCGACGTAGGACTCCCGAGGTATTCTCTAATTCCATCATTTCCACCCAGCCTAGTTACTCACTTCTGGAGTATTTTTGGATGTTAATAATCCTTGATTTAATGTGAGTATCATTGGTATGTTTGGTTGAAGACAGTGGAATGGAAATGGAATGTCTGGCTCCTTGCTGACAACTACTTCTGGATTGGGAAGTAATTCGGATGCTCGCACAAAGAGTGGCCAAATAAGTGGCGAGATGGATGATGATTGCGAAATAGACGAAGCTGGGAGTGAATCAGGGAGAGCGTCTATTGGGCCAAACTCTTACTTGGGAGTTGCGAACATTTTCTCCAGGTATCTTTTGTGAGGAGGTGTAAAGTATTCATGAGTGAATCCAGACTAAAGCTGCAACTTGTATGGTGTGATTTTGTGCATAATAAATTAATTACAGCTCAAAGGAGTCTAACGGAGACGGTGAGGAGGGCGTTGGTTTCATGGATGCATCGTGTCATTCAATATTTGGTGGATCCAGAGGAAAGAACTACAGTCAACGAGGACGACATGACTCCAGCTCATCAGCTTCCCAATTCAACTACCCGTGTGTTCAGGGCTCCGTCCTAAATTATGAAAATTTGTACTCGGACTCGTCTTCCCTGGGGAAGAAGAGTCGTCCTAAGAGAGGAAAGTATCGGAATTATGACAGAGACGCGTTGACAAAGGCCGTTCAGGCTGTTCAGAACGGCGAGATGAGTGTACACAGAGCAGGTAAGGGTCTCCTCCTAATGGTGCTGAGAGCTGGAGCACTGAATAAAACATACTGGCTGTGTGTCGTAGACACGGAATTACCGTTCAATGAGGCATAATTTATTGTTTTCGATATCGACGTGCAGGAAGCTTCTTCGGGGTACCTCATTCAACGCTGGAGTACAAAGTGAAAGAGCGTCATTTGCTGAGACAGGCCAAAAACAAGGGAAAGTCCACAGTGAAATCCACAAGCACAGCCCAACAGTCTACAACAGCGGGTTGCAGTTCCGTGACATCCCTTTCTCCCACCATTATGCCAGACTCTAATGATTCCTCATCGTCTTTCCAAAGGGCCTTGCCATCAGATCTTCAGAGAAACTTGCTCCATTATTCGAATTCTGAGAAGACTCTACTGAGGAACAGATGGAACAACCCACTAGAACTACTTGGACTTGGGATGAGAGAACCTCCTCGAAATGGAAATGATAATAATCTTCCAGCCGAGTTGGATAAAAATGATTCCTTTCAAGACCATCATCAACAGAGTCTAGAGGCTCACGATGATGATTTAAACTCGAATGAGCAATTTCATCAGAACAAACCAATCGACCTTCTCGATTTGACTAAAAAGACTTGAATTCCAAGGACTGGATGAATAGGATAGCTTCTACATCAACCAACTTTCACAATCATAATAATGCTGCTGCTCAACTTTCCCCACACATGATATTATTTTTCTTTCATTCATGAGACTATTTGCTGCTGGTCAAAATCATTGAGGAATATTATGCTCCATTCACTGCTGTACAAAGTTGTTGAACTTCTCCCGTATAACATTAGGAAAACTGTAGAACGAGCTGTAACTTAATTTTAGGTGTTTTGTACCGTGTGGAATGCGACTCACAAAGTGTGTGTCGGGGTGACTATGTTATTATTATTTATAAGCTTCAATCACACAAAATAATTCAAGCCAATAATATGAACTGTGTAAGGTGGTGCTACTGTGTAAGTCATAACGAGAATACTCACTCATGATATTATTATTACTGTGTATAATTTAAGTATTTATTATTTTTCTACTCGGAATTACTGTGTACATAGAAGGAAGGTATTATAAAACCATTAATTAAATTATGACTTGTTTGATTGTTTTGGAGTTGGTTGTTCAATCCATAAAGTAAATAACTTAGATATCTCGTTACACAACTTGAGTTTGGAGGAGAAAGTATAGACGGTGGGACAGAGAGAGTGAATAAGTTGCTGGTGGGAGAGTCGATGAAAGTGTGTTGGTGTATAATGGTGAATGTGTGTATATGTACGGTGTGGCCTTTGGTTGGGAGAAGGTTGGTATTTGTATCATTTGGTACGATTTCAAAGAAAGACCGGAATGAATTAATAATGAGAAGTGTAGCACGGATAAATGGGTTCTTCTCTTTTTCGGGCATACGAGAGATTTCAATTTGCTTAGAAGTAAAGGAAAAGAAGAAAGGAGAAGGGAAGAAGAGAGACAAATGGAGAAAAAACATCTGAGTCAATTTAATTTGATGTAGAGAGAGAGAGACGAACTAGAGTCAGGAGATTGGTGGAACAGGAATAGATAAACGAGTGGATCAGGGCAAGTACTTTCGAGAGAGAGTCTTCAAATCCCCAAGCATGAAAAATTCTGCTTTTTCCTTTAATGGGTAGCAGTAACAAAGCTAATGGCAGTTAAATAATTCCACAACCACGGTGCCTTCTTCGTAGAGGAGAAATGAGGGAAAGCTGCCCGGAGACAGACCAAGTGAAACTCATTCTTCCTTTTGGGATTCATTTGACTACCAAATTCAACCATCATCTCTAAGTAGGCAACAGTTTGTACTTTGTGTGTCTGTAGCTTCTTTTGGTGTGGCCAACGAGGAGGAGGAAGATACAAATCCATACACTAAGTCCACACAATGAAGGATAGGAGCGAGAGGACTTGTCTTGGGCTAATTTCCTTGCTCCAAATAAATGTACTGGAGTCATGTAATGAGAAAGTGGCAAGAATTAAGCTCCCATGAAACTCCACGGAACGCTCCAATATCCCACAAAATACCATCCCACTCGCCTTCTCCTACGCTCTTCAGATTTAATTAGTTTTGTCTCCGCATATTCACTCCATTACCAGATCCCACACATTGTACGGGGAAATTTTTAATCCGACTTCAAAAGCGAGATATCCACGAATTCCCAAACATTCATTACGCTAATTACACGCTAGAATATTAACACCCCCTCAAGCTCACCTACGTAAGTAGAATCCCTTAATATTCCTAATGTGTCAAAGAGTAATTAATCCTCTCCCTGCTTTTCCGATTAGATTAGCATTTGGCAAAGAAAGTAAGCCTGCTGTGGGATGGAGGCAAAAAACAACGAGAGGAAATATATATTTTGGCTGGAATATCATCGTCACTCTCCCCACAGCTTAAGTGTATGCTCGACTAGTCGAGGAGATGACTGCGAAGGCATGAAGTTACATGTCTTTCTACTTGTACGGCATCACGAGAGACAGCAAGTGTTTAATCCGACAGAGAATACACACACACACGTACATTCATACGTAGAATCATTCCTCCCTGTATTTCCTCGTCTCCGTATACAGGGGAGAAGCGTTGCTGAAGGGAGAAACAATAGTTGTTCCATCACTTCCCATTATGTCCGTAGTTCATCAGAGACTTAGCGCATTGAATCTGGTCGACCCTTGATAATGGGAGTCAGGAGAAATGAGGATTGTTATTTAAGCCGATGCTAGTCCGTAGAACTGGCCATGTTGATAAGTGAGAGAAGGAACCGAGGGGACGGGAGAGAAGAGGGGAAATACCCGAATTCCCTTTCGGGTAGGGACGGACTCCTCTCTACTACCTCCAGTACCCGATGTGTTATATGAAGATTGAAGCCGGATCGATGGTGAGCGGCTTTAGTAAGTAGATGGGCGACATCGAGGACGAATGCTGCATTTGCACACACACTTGCACTTTCACCACTTTCTTCAAAAATCCCGTTTATTGTCTTTCTCTAAGTAGACAACACACACACACACACACACCTCCATTCTCTCGGAGGCTCTCTCTCCTCACTCTTAATTCCAATTACACTCAAGACAATTATCTCAGAGGATCCTCTTTGATTTATCTCCACATATGAGAGGCAACATCTCCTCGCATGCAACAGTTACTTTCCTGGCCTTCTTCATGGTTGTCTTCCAATCGCCTCCTTCCTCACACGTCCTCCTCTAGCCCACAACACTGGCTAACCAAACTCCGCTGTGCTAATAAAATGGTCATCAACTGTGGTCATCACTTCGTACGGAAACTAAACTGTTTCCCCACTAAACATCTGGACTGGCTGGCCCTCATCAGTTGTGCCCTCGCGTTTTGTCTCCATCTCAACACACTCCAAGCTGGATTCGTCTATGATGACAGGTAAGATCTTCACTCACACACTCTCATTCACATTTCCAGTGACTTCCAAGTGTCACTTCAATCGCGTGAAATACACTCCAATTCATACCCACTAATTCATTCATACTTTCTTAGAGAAACAATTGTCTACCATATCATTTAGAACTTTCGATCAAGCTGATTATTCAGCTTTGAGTCTGAGAGAGGGATTTTGGGTAGGCTCCGTAATATTATTGTTGAATTTCCCTTCTGTTTGTTTAATAAGAAGTGAAGGCCTACACGAAAGAATCTCAGAAACATTTTCCAATTTTGCTTCGCGTATCTGATGTCTGATAAGAATCCTAATGTATTTGGAGGAAACAAGGAATACGAAACGACATGAAATTTCGGAATCGAAGAAAGGGGAAAAGACAGAGTTTCATTGTTGTTCCTCCTGCGTGCACCGTCCGCATTGTCTTGAGCCGTAGGAGGTTTGATTTCACTCTCACAAAAGAGTTTTTACTTTTACCGTTGCACCCTGCACAACTTTGATAATGGAGATTGAAGGAGAGAGTGAGAACAGACGGGTTATAAATGTACCCACACTATCGGAGTTTTAGGGTCTTTTTATGGAAACACATAAGTTAGGGGAATTGTTGTTGCGACTGTGAGGAGCGATAAAAGTGTGTGTGGAGGAATTCGAGGAATGAAATGTGGGAGGAAGTGACTAGTAGATTAGGCGAAGGTGTGTGGACGTGTGTCCACTTGAGGGACTTAGTAATCGAAGGTTGACACTCTTGACACCGTTGTGGTTGGTTGCAGCCGAGCAATACTCACGAATAAAGACGTTCTGCAACAAGAGACGCCGTGGAGGGACATTTGGAGAGATGACTTCTGGGGCACTCCCCTCACCCACAGTGGCTCCCATAAATCCTTTCGTCCCCTCACCATCCTCTCCTTCCGGTTGAATCGCCACTTCTCGGGGTTCCATCCCTGGGCTTATCACCTCACCAACGTCCTCCTCCACACCCTCACCACCTTCCTCTTCGTCCGAGTTGCCCGCGTCCTCTTCAACCTCTCCGCCGCGCTCCTCCAGCACGACGCGCCCTCCTCCTCCTCCGCCTCCTCTTCCCGCCAGAACTTCGCCCTCGTCGTCTCCTCACTCCTCTTCGCATCCCACCCCATTCACACCGAAGCTGTTGCTGGAGTCGTCGGTCGAGCTGACGTCGCCGCCACCGCCTTCGCTTTATCATCTTTCCTCGCCTATGCAAACCATGTCAAGTGTAGAAATCGTCGGTCGAAGATGAGTCAGCATCGATGTCCTGCTCAGTCCAGGACGACGACGTCGACTACGACAACGACGGGGTCAGGAGGGCCCTCGTCATCTCCTCCTCGCGTCATATCTTCTTCTTCATCTTCTCACCCGTGGGACTTCCCCAGCTCCCTTTATTTCCTCATGAGCATCGTCTTCGCAGCAGCAGCGATGCTCAGCAAGGAACACGGCGTCATGATAATATTTATATGTGCGATTTACGACTTAATACTCTCGTTAATACGGTTGCGTCGCTATCAGGTAAGCAAAGTTGTTTTCACTTAACTTGCATGGTTGTGTGTGTGATCTTGGGGTAAGGTGTCTGAAGGAGTTGTGTCTCTGCTTGGCTTTTGCAGACAAAGTTATCTTCATTTTGGAACCTCGAGTGTTGTTCAAGTGTAATTCTATTAGTTGTATCCTCCGTGGCCTTGTTTCATTTAAGACTGAGTGTCATGGGTGGAATTTCCTTACCAAGTTTTGCGAAAGCAGACAACCCCACAGCCCACAACCCCAACTTCTGGACCAGAACTTTCACCTTCCTCTTCCTCCCCATTTTTAATTTGGGTCTGCTTATCTACCCGCACCCTTTGAGTTACGACTGGTCGATGGACGCTGTTCCCAGGGTGGAAAAGTTCTCCGACTCCCGCAACCTCCTCGCTGTTGCTTTCTACTGTATACTTCTGAGGAGAGCGTGTCTCAGTGTGATGAAAGTCAACGCGAGTCTCGAGGCCATTGGAGTTCGACCGTATGCAACAACTAGTCCGGTGAAGGCAGCCTCGTGCAAGATATGTCGATTTAGTGTTGCTAATCATAAGTGCAGCAACAACAACTCCATCATCAGTCCGTACTCGGGGGATGACAGTAGCGTTAAGTCAAGCAACAGTAGTAATGTGATACAAGCTACTCCCTCCAAGTATTCCGTGAAGCCCGTGTCGACCATAGGCAGTCCCAAGAATTCCAAGCCAAGTCCCACGCCTTCGTCAAGCGTCAAGTCTCTCAACTCAGCCGCCTCAACTTCCCCACGGAAGTCCACAGCCTCCAGTAGCGTCAGTCATAAGTTAGGAGCGGTGCACTTCTGTCCTCCGCCGTCGTTGGAACACGGGATATTCCTCATCGAACTCTCCTTCGTCGTCCTCCCCTTCATTCCAGCCTCCAATCTGCTCTTCTACGTGGGCTTCGTGGTTGCGGAGCGAGTGCTGTACATGCCCTCGGTGGGATTCTGCCTCCTCCTGGGTCACGGCTTCTCTCAGATCTGCTCCAAGGTGGAGAGGAGCCGACGAGGCGCATCCTTCCTCAAAGCCCTTTGTCTCGCTGCCTTCCTGGCTTCTGTGGTAATGATGTCACTTGGGACGATACGAAGGAACGAGGATTGGAGAGATGAAGGGCGGCTGTATCGAGCTGGGATAGCCGTCAATCCTCCCAAGTCTTGGGGCAATCTTGGAAACGTCCTCAACAGCCAAGGACGGGTTGGGGAGGCTGAGGAGGCGTACCGTCAAGCCCTGCGGTTCAGACCGAACATGGCGGAAGTTCATTATAACTTGTAAGTCCTTCTCTCTTTTAGGAGTTAATAAAAGGGCGATTAATAGGGAGTTGTGTGAGGAACTTTGTTGTACGTTTTCTCCCCAGGGGACTTGTGTTGGAGAGGCAGGGGAAAACGGAAGAAGCTCTGGCGTCATATCGCACAGCAATTCATTTCAGACCTCAGTTAGCATGTAAGGAGGAAAAGAAACGGTGTAATAAAATCATAAAGACATAAAAACTTATGAAAGCTTTGGTGGGTGGGTTGCAGCTGCTTATGTGAACGGAGGGCAGCTCCTTACGCGTCTGGGGAGAATCAACCAAGCAATGGACATGTACCGGAGGTGCTTTAATTTACACGATGAGGGAGTGAAAGACTTGAGAACCCACATTGAAGCGAAAGTGTCCGCGTTGCTTCGCTTTGGAAAGCTCCTCATAGAAGTAGAAGATGCTCCCAAGGCAGCCGTTAATGTTTATCGCCAGGCTGTGCGAATTATGCCCCCGGACTATGAACAGAAACAGGTACGGAGGAAAGAATCTCCTTGATGGACTCTCGCTATATTTGTATGTCTTCCTTTATTCAGAGTGTCTACAATGCGATCGGAGAAGCCTTGTTTCGCATAGGGGAAATAACCGAAGCCGAAAGTTGGTTTTTGCAGGCTCTGAAAACGAAGCCGGATCATGTACCAGCACATTTGACTTACGGCAAGATGCTCGCCCGAAATGTAAGTTGCGACGAATGTAATTACTCTATTATGTGGGCACAATGGGAGGAAGTGAAAGGATCGGAGAGTTCGGAATACAATTTGCGTAATATTGTTACTAGAAAACTCGTCTGCTCGAGGCGGAAAGGTGGTTCAGACGTGCAAAGAAAATAGCTCCTCAAGACTCCTCTGTTTACCATCATTATGGTAAGTGTCGGGATGGAAGGCCGCAGGACGAGATGTTTCGCTCACTTAAGATATCGGGAAAGACGAGTGAATGGGGCCAAATTGATAATCGTTTTGGTTGTAGGGCAATTTCTTGCTGTTCAAGGGAGACATTCTGAGGCTGCGACGGCTTATGTAACTGCAGCCACATTGAGTCCAAATGACTATGATATTGTCGTTGGAGCCGCAAATGCCCTGAGACAGTCAGGGAATAACCGAGAAGCAGAAGTATACTATGAAAAGGCAGTTGCATTGCGATCTCAGGTAACGAACCGTGTAGTTTCATTTGATGGCCTATATCGAGTTTCGACTGGTACTTAAGACATACTCATATAATTTGATTTATATCTAAAGGAAGCACGAGCTCACATGAATCTTGGAGCAATTCTTCATGTGAACGGGAAGTACTTCGAAGCTGAGCAAAGTTATCTTATGGCATTAAGACTGAAGCCGAGTGATGATGTGACTTTGCTGAATCTCAAGAAACTCAGACAACTTCAAGCGAGAAGAAATCAGTTCGCCATGTCGTGCAAAAATAAAAACAGAGTCCAGAATGACAAATAATTATCCTTGGGTAGAACTACACATGAAAAGTTGTTGACTGCAGAGTACAATGCCGAATTGATTAGAACATTCCGTAACTTTCCTCTCTATCTCTTGTTCCAATTGAGTTACATATATCGACGACGTAGCTATTACAAAAGGACCACTTGCCTATTAACGTTATTATATAATACGTAGACCAGTAGACATATGAACTCCCCCCCTTTTGCATTGATCTGTACTATAAGTATACGCGTTCACTACAGCAAATTCTTCCATTTAATCGCCTGATGAATTTAAACCCTGAGAAGTATAACATAGCATTTAGACGGATTTTATTACATATTAAACTTCTATTACATAAACGCTAACATCTTAAATTCAAATCAGTTTAAAGTATGCAATTCAAGTACAATTAAGTAGTTTGATTTTTTATCTTTGGGAACTGCAATTTGTTACGTGGTATACATACCTAGTCGGGCCCAATGCTCCTTTCTGCAATTGATACTAGTCAGCAGGAATTTACAGCCTACAAAATATAAGTTTTCTGATATCATCGACGCTTCTGTGAATGATAATACATTTAATACGAAATATTCTAAGCTATGGGCATCGTCGTTTTCATGTAACTTACGAAAAGGAATAGATTGCTTGATAAAATGTTGCATTTGGTGTTGGTGGACAACTTAAACTTCGTCACCGTAATTAATGCAAACTCTTTGTGCCTGATAGTTTTATTTGACCTAGTTGACCGCAAGTAGAAAGTGACATGAGTGTGTTCCAAAAGTACTAAGTTGATGATTTTCCGGTTAATCTACGTCACACGGTGCAAGGTAGTTTTCAGTACGGAAGTAAAAATGTCTTGTGTCTCGATGTTCACACGTGTGTTTGATCAGAGGAGATAATGGAAAATGTCTCGCAATGTATCTATATATGAATCATATCCAATCTTCCAGCAAGAATAATTCGTATTGTAATTTGTTTTAATACAGAATTCATACTTACCAAAGTGGTTCTGTTCAGCTAATTGATGTGTTAATTTATTGTATAAGGAAAATTTAAACTGCCTACTCTCATTGTTGACCATTTACCATAATGGTAGTAATTATGTCTAGATGAACCTAATAATGATAATGAATAAGACATATAATCTTGTTCTTACTTTAACTGTTGTGACTTTGTGACTCTATGTATGTAACATGCGAAATATACAAAACAGTTTACCTATGCAAATTTACCGGATATTTCTTACTGGGTGTTCTAAATAGCATTGTGAAACGGCTTAATTGTGGATTGTGTAATTTATTATCTCTGAAGCAGTCTCTGATGTATTCGTATACTTTTCGCTGTATAGATAGATGAGATTATTGTTACAAAAGTTCAATACCGCATCGCGCGATGATTAATCTCACTTTAGCTCATTAAGACTTTTTATCCTTGGTGGGCTTAGTCTTACGAGGTTCATTTGTCTTACATAATCTACTTAGAATCTTCTTGAAGACGAGGTAGGCAAGCCATATACCAATGAGAGTTATTAAGAGGACAAGCAACCAAACATCTAAGCTCCGTTTGATCAACCAGTTTGGGGAAATAGCAAAAGGTTTTAGAAGAGATAATTCCTCTTGATCATGTCTAATAAGAAATTCTGTCCACCAAACAGCTGTCTCGGGGGATTTTACTGGAACATCTTTGGCAAGTTGAGATAGTTGGAGGGATCGTTTCTTATAACTGGAACAGACAGTGGGAGACATTTCGATTAATATCATAGACAAGGGAAAAATCATACAGAGTAATCCCCTGGTAAATCATACCTTTCATCGTGGAGTAGTTTGGAAATAACTCCTTTCAGCGCTTCTTCTGTTATCCCAACAATATCAAGACTAATTGAAGTTCCAAGAAGATCATAGCAGTGGGCATTGAAGTCCTGATCTAATTGAAGAAGACAAGACGTTCATATTGATTTATGTGTTTTCTTTTCCTGGAGAGGAGCAGTAATTCATTTCATATTGTCTCTACCTCCAAGGATGGGGAAAGTTATGGCACGCACCTCGTTGTACAGGCTTTCTTGCATACTTGCTCGACCCGCTTGACTTATAAAACCCCTGCAATCAGGATGCCCTGAGGAATATCAAAGTAATAAAAAATATCTTAAGCCTTCCTCCAATCATAGCTGAGTTGGGGAGATAGATCAATATTTTTTTACGAATAGATTCATAAATAAATAACAAAGTATCCAACAGATCTCTCTGTTGAAACCACGGCTTTAAGAGTAGAACGCTCGGATACTCACTCCAAAGAAACTGGCTAGTCCTGCCCATCTCCATAGGAATCTTAAGTTGGGAAAAGCTTTTATGGAATTAAAAAAAAACTTCTCGGATTCCAATCGGCAAACTAGGAGCTTTGGCTAGTGTTCTAAAGCTGATGTAGATAAATCCTTCACTCATCCTTCCACTCGCATCTTTTGAAGAGATACATTTTTCTACGTCCTGTGAAACATTCAACAAGTACCAGATGATGTGAGAGTTCTCAACTCTCTTAAGTGCAAACTTTACTGCATTCACTCGTACATACTAACGTGCGTTTTGCGATAGTTGGTTCATTTAATATTTTATGCCTAACCTGTTCAATCGGAGAAGGCTTTGGCTTCAAATGATAGCCAGGGATTTTTACTACGAATGGGGAAAGTGATCTAGAGCCGTCTCCTAGGAAATCTCCGTTTGCTAGAATGAGACTCGTGTCCGCCAATGCTCCCGTCTAGATTCACAGGTTGGGGCGACGGGAGATACTCTTGGAACACTTGCAGGACCGTAAGGTTAGCACAACTTCCGGAAATGATAACTTGCACGCAGGACTACAGGAGTAATTATGTCAACAGAACATACGGCTTAATTTTTCTTGGCAATGTTTTACTTGTTTGTACGATCAATGTATCAAAACATTCGGGTTTATTAAGTTCAAATATATTGCGTATTTGTGAAAAGCAAACCGAACGCTGTGGGACCAACGCAACCTGCAAATAGGCCAACTGAACCAATAACCAGTGCAATGATTTCTTCAACGCATAATCAATTACCTGTACGACAACGTATCATTTTTGCAGTTCTCCTCACCTTGATTGAACCCCAAGATTTCGGAGAAATACAGTTTTATATGCAATCTGGTTGAATTATACTAAAAATGTTAGTTGACAGTATGCTTGAGACTTTATTGAATTCAAAGTGAATTTTAAACTCATACCAACCAAGACAGACTTTAGGTTTTCATATCACATACATAAAAGACATCAAAGTTATTAAATCTTAAAACGAGTGAATGCCACATTCACTTAAATTGCAAAAGTAATTAGAAGGGAATCGAATTTTGTAAATGCTGAGTCTTGTCTGATTGCAACCTGCTGACAAGGTAAGAATTATTCTGCTGCAAGTCAGACACCTTTTTCTGCAACTCATTAATAGTTCTCTTGAGCTCTTGAATCTCTTCAGATTGATTTCCGGAGTGATGATACTTGCATTTGCAATCGCACCTTTCATTCAACGACGCAAGTGAAACTCGTTTCAACTTTTGCGGTTGCTCAGTATCTCCACTGTTTGCACTGTGCAATAAAATTAGTGATTAATGAATGTTTATAGCATTCAACTAAAAAGATTAAGATATCATACCTAAAGCATTTAAGGCTGAAAAGACCAGTCGAATCTCGAGTAAGATAAATTCCATCAGACAAAGTGACTCTAGTCGAAGGAATGGTAGGATTCTTCTCCTCAATTATCTCAATATTGACTCCAAATATCTGCACCTGCAATTAATTGTTACCAATAATAAGTAACATATTAGACTGATTTCTAATCAATTTTCTTATACAGTGTGTCCCATGTGTCGCGCAGCAAAGGCGCCGAGAGGTCAGAATTTGTAAAAACGGTTGGCTTTGGCAACCACTTACATGAGCCCAATATTATGGAAGGACTCAGTACCCGGAGTTGCGCGACCTATGGGACACCCTGTAATTTATATAAATCTTACCTGCAATGGAAGTATTGTAGGAGGAACTTCGTCTTCAAAGAAGTCGGAAACTCCTTTTAGAATACTGGAGTGGAGAGTTATAAACTCATTTTTAGATTTATCTTGTCCTAGATTGACTTCAACTTTAACACTGGGATATGTGGATTCTACAATAGCCTTCCTCATGGGTGATTCGACACCAGGACTCTCCAAAAGGTTCAACCGAGGACCTTTGCTTCTTCCAAATGAACCAATCGGTCTCATTTCTCCTGAACTTAAAAATTCTTTGAACTTGTTTTCATCTATTCTCTGGGAAAACACAAGCTTTATTGCTTTTGATTGATAACGCCAGAATTTTTCTTTCGACGACTCAAATTCTTTCTTCCATTTCTTCCCTTTGACTTGAAAATCTGCCTACAAATTTATGGTAAAAGATTATAAAAACTATGGTTGAGCCCGAATTCTTATTTGTAAAATTTTTACCTGAAACTCGTTCCATGGAATCAAAGTTGTTTCCTTCAATTTCAATTCACCACAACTGAATGTGATTTCACTGTCCAGTCCCGTTGAACATTGCCCAATATTTATTCCGTTCAAGCATATCGACAGAACACTCAACTGTACGTAAATAATCATAAATTAGCAGATTGATAAAGTAAAATTATGCACATTTTCAAAATATGTTCATACTTCAGTGTTGTCCTCTCTAGCGTACGCATTGTGAAGTGAAAAGGACCCGGTCGACTGACTGTTGTCTTCCACCACTTCTTCCGCAACTTCTACATTTTCATCTGCAGGTGGAATATCACTTTCCGGACTGTCCAGGTGAACGAAATTATTTTCAGAGGAGTCGGTAGACCACATCGATGTAACTTCGCTATCTGGAGTAGACTGACCACCCTTACTGAACGACACAACCAAACTGGAAAATCCTTGTTTCATTCCTTGAGTTAAGGATGACTTGATTGAGTCGATAGATGGAAGATTAGCACTCTGAGCAGAAGGCTGTGAGAATATATCTGGCGAGTCAATTCTCATGTCGCCGAAAGAAGTCTGAGGTGGAGATTGCGAAAAATTCCAGTCTTTACCCAAATCCGGTATACTAAAATCAAAGTCCAGTTATAATTTTGTAATAGTTACTAAAATAATAAATGCTTGTAATAAAGATACATACCTATTGAAATCTGCCAGGGATTGTTCTAACCCTCCTTGAGCTTCTACTCTATCATTCATATCCAAATATGATGAGCTGTCCCTAGGGAGTTCATACGACAGCGGCAAGATTGGCATAATAAAAGAAACTTCTATAGACGGAAGGCAACCAATAAGGTTCACAGAGTCGTCTTGCATTGAGAAATTGAAAGTCTTTCTGGTATCAATCGTTAAGAATAAAGACATCTCTGACAAAGCTTCAGCAATTCGCATAAGAAAAATATACTGCGTGTGGGATAATTGCACATTGGACAGTCGATCTGCGTACATTATTGCTTCAATATTCTTCTTTCTTTTCTTTGGCAATTCCTGGTTACACGTCACAGGCTCTTCTTCAACGTACAACCATAGTTGCAAAGGTATTGAATCTATAAATGGCTGCATCACAACCTCAGATTGAGATGATGTAGTAGTAGCAGATCTTGTAAACTTGCGACTACCGTCTGCTGAATTTTCACATTTAGCTTTCTGAGCGAGACAAAAGTCTGCCCAAACCGCGTCAACAGAAACAAACCACACGTCTCTTGATTCTGTCCAGAGCATATCGGTTGTTAAGTGTGGAGCAATTTCACTGTAGCTCGAAGTACCAACATCTTTACGAGGTTTGTCTTGTTCTAAATAATAATCATGTTTTAGTATCTTACTTACAATTAGTGCAAATGTATCTTATTGTTAAAGGGCGTACCGTGACTGTGGGATACAAATCTTTGCGGTATTCGAGACTCTGATTCCGTTTCCTGTCTTAAACTGTTTATTGCATTAATGCAGGTTGATAGCTGACTGGCGGTTCCTGTTTCAGCAGATCTGTAATTGGATATGACTATACGCGCCGCTTGAGCTTCGAGTGACTGAGGTCGATCTTTTGATGCAAATTGACTAGATTTTCCTTCCAAGACAACCTTAATGCGGACACAAAGACCATTAAGCTTCAAGCTGTATAAAACACTAATATTTTGTAACTAACCTTTGGCATGATGACTTCAATTCGAATATCCACGTAATCAGAATCATTCGATGTTTCAGGTGGTGGCACACACGTTTGCAAGTTTGTAACAAAGCTGTTGAGCCATAATACTGTGCAAATATCCAAATGAACTTGGAAAGGATGCACTTGAATGTAAGTTTTCGGACTTGGTACTACAATGTCAACACAACGGGGTTAATTATTATAAATATCATCTCGTTTCAGGTCACTTTTTAACTTACAGGGAAAACAGACACCTCCTGGGTAATAAAACCATGTCAGTTCCATATGCAGCAGAGATACCTCTTTGGGTCGTTCAAGGTAACCTGCGGCGAGTAGAAGGAACATATTAGCTTTACAATTTTAACTTCAGTTTCAAAATGATGTGACAACGTACTCGACAAGAATGGGAGTAGAGTTTCCCGTGAGGATGTAGTTACTTTATACAGACATATATCTTTGATTTTTAACACTAGGCAGGTACTCATGAGTTTAGAATATTGTTCATTGATACGGTTGTACACAACTCCTTCCACTGACGGGGTATCAAGATTTTTTCTACTTCCACCAAGATTTGCATGACCAAACGCACTACTGGTAGACTTGGGGAATAAAACCTCCGTCAGATTTGCTTGAAATGCCGATAATGAATCTTTCAGCCACCGTGTTAAGTCATTAGTCGAATACTTCGGCCAATTTTTCCTGTCGGCTTTCGCCAAGTGATACGGGTAGAAGTCGATCATAAGCTGTTTAAACGTCAAAATTGAATTTTTTAGCTACACGGCATATGGACCATGTAAGTGGTTCAACAAAGTCACACAAACCTGGGTCAACTGAATTTGGGCCGCTCCACCTTCAGATAAATCCGGATGATTGGAACGACCACCTGCGTAGATGACAAAAAATATGCTACAACAGTTGAAATTTACAACGCAAAACAAATGCAACTTACCTCCAGGGTCATCGCAGAAGTGAAGATTGATTTTATCACACACTAGATGATATGACGTTTCTTTGACATCAAATAAATCGAAAATTCTAGATGCATCAGACTGTCTTGATCTGTCTGCATTAGCTGACTGCGTTTGTTGGGCAAGGAATTCCGGGAGACTCTGAAGGTAATGGACATACAATACATTAACACTTGAAATATCTAGATATATAATATAGATGCAGTACTTCTAATTTTCTAGCAGCTTTCACGTGTTGAGAAGTCTCTGTAGCTTGTTTGATCAAACCAGTCAGAGAACTCATAAAATGAACAGCTGCAAGTATCTGTGAATCAGTAAGAACCCACAGGAGATCATCGAGAATGAGCGACAGCCGACAGCCAGTCACTGAGCAATCTGTAATTACAATAAGTTGCAATTTCAAAACATTCGAATACGAACTTCCCAAAAGTAAAGCGCTACTTACCCAGTAGTTTCTTTTTAATAACAACTCTAGCTTTGGCTTGATTTGTAAGCAAACGCAAGGGTGCTAAGTGCCTTTCCAAAGTTGACTGAGCTTCCAGTCGCAAATTTTGCCATTCGATTTCTTTGAAAGTCAGTACTTCACCCCTGTCTACATCTTTCAGCCGAGTTTGTGTGAGTTCTACCCTTTTCCATTGAGGTGATCTGGATTCCACACGAATCCGGGAAATCTTAAAGGACAGAAATGAGAAAACTCGTTAAAATGTACATATTCAATCATCCAACAAAATACACATGATGACGACTCACCTGAACTTTTGATTCGAAGGCTTTACTGACAAACTTAATTTCCACAGATTCGACGGTAACAGTAATTCCATCCACAACTTTATTGACGAATCCATACTTCCCAGGCGAGTAATTATTTGCAGAGCCTGTTCCAGTTACTACAGACCTCAGTTCTTCACACGCTTCAACCTGAATATCTACTGTATCCAGCATCTATACGCATAAATAATCAACAATAATCAATGCCTTAAATCCCAACTGCAATAAAGATAGCACTAAACTCTTACCAGTCTAATAGGAGTACTTTTCAACTTAGTCCACTGGATCAAAATCTTCGCCCTGTTACATCGAGCGAACTTAATTTTCATCCATATCGGCAAGGCAAGCAATTCAGTAAGGACTTCTTCTTCCAAGTCCAAGTTTGTCAGTTCACCTTCACCTTTCAAGGTACTTACATTAATCCTATCCGACGACAGGTTTTTCACAAACCTACAAATAAAATCCACAAAATTGCATATCAGTTCCATTTCAATCTACTCAAAATCACATCCCAAATAAAGTAATTAATTACCTGGACAAGTGCTTTAAAATCTGATTCTTAATAATCCCAGCCATATTATTGGTATTTCTCCTGCACTACCTGTCTAGTGATTACTTATCCTAGAGGATTCCACGGATGCGCCGCATCAATTACTTTCCTAAAATTATGGCACTTATGTTGATTACGCCTTACACTTCCATCAAAATCCATTAATCTCCGATTAGCAGCGACGTAGATGACGAAACGAACTGAAGAGAAGACAGAAACCTCCCTACACACAAGACAGGATTGTCATTAGTCACACTTCCTAGCAGAAATTATTAGAGCAACAAATATTAAACGTACTATTACATTAATACATAGTTTACCTCTACTGTGTAGTACTGCACCATCAGTGCTGTAGGTTAAATCATCTTCAGATGATGATAAGCACCACCACCACCATCATCATCACCAAACTATTAAACTATATCTCTCTACAACATGCACACACACAGTCAAATGTTGACATGTCACACTATAAATATTAGTGTAAAAATAACTTTAATTCTCCTCTTTGATAGACAGAGTAATGTGAGGGTGTATTATTGTGTATTGTTATCTTTGTTCGAGTGTCGAACACAAATATTAAGACGTGTGTTTGTTATTGCTGGGAGATGATTCACTGGGAGGCTACTCTGGTGGTTCTCTATTATGAATTACTGCGAATGAAATGACAAGCACGTCTGGAATTAAAGAGGCTAACCTAATTTAGTGTGAGATGACGATGATGACGATGATTTTGAAGAGAGAGACTGTGTGGCAAGGAGTTGTTCGTCTTTTATGTAGGTGAAAGTGAAATTTTGGCTCGTAAGGATAACAGGTTGTCTCATTGGACTCTCCTTTGCGTTCATCTCTGGCGCAGCACATGCACAACAAACCCAAGGACGTCTCACCTTCCTCCATTCCCTACGCTCCTCCTATGGCTTCCAAGACCTTCGGGAGGTCACAGGTCATGGTCACGGTGACATCTTAAATGTCTTCTTATCTTCAGTTTATTAGGTGACAATGACATTGTGAACGGATAATGCTTGCTTACACAGTGACGCATTGTTTTGCAGCTGTGGAACATTTCCAAATAACAACGCAGCAGAGGGAATTACATTCAGGAGGAGTGTCACTAACTATTGTGTAGTTTTTAAGAATGTATTCGGGGATTGGGTCATTGGTGTGTAATACAAATACTTCGGATTTCCAGATGTATTAAGCTACTAGCTATTGCAGTCTTGTCCAGTCTATTGTTGCGTGCGTAGTCCTGTGTTGGTTAGGTATATGCTCTTGGGAATTTTCCAGGATTAGTGTGGAGTGTTTTTTCATGTAACTTTCGCTGGCAGAACTGCACCTCTACTTTATTAATGTTTATTGCAATCTGCAATGTCTTCATGTGAAATGACAACAATTCGAAAGAACCAGAGAACTTGATTTCTCGGAATCTGGATTTGCATGGACATAATTCTCCAGTTACCCCGAACATATCCAGGATTTAAGCTTTCTCCATAACATCAAAGACTCGACAATTGTGCCCGAATTCCTGGCATAAAACACGGCTAGCGAAATATGGCTTGAAGATGAGTTTTGTATTTTGTTTGTGTTGAATGAAATGCATTGAGTTGATTTAGGTTAAGTGGTTTTATTGATACACACTTAGTTTTCCGTAATCCAGGTGGTCATTCTTCAGAAGGTTAAGCTCTCTGGAGTTTTTGGGTGCAAATACTGTCAAGCCAAACAAAACCAACCACACAAATGAAAACATGTATGAATCATTAAGTGTGTCGTGTGGGCGAAGCTTGTGTGCGTACTCTTTAGAATGTAATATGGAAAAACTGGAGACACTTCTTAAGAGCCATGGTATAAAACTGTACCATTACACCAAAAGGAAAGAGAAAAACGAAGCACAGTTTTCTTCCTGATAGCAAAATTTTGGTAGAAGTGAATTGATTCGGTTTATGTTAAAGTGATTTTCTAGGTTGGATGAGGGAAATATTCCAGGTTCAAGGCAAAGTAAGTCAAAGATGTGAAGAGGTAGCTTCTAAAAATAGCCAGTCACTCCAATTAGTGTAATATCGTTTCCAGCTATAATTGAATTTTCATTACTACCGTCAATTACCATCATACATTTCTTTCATCTTCATAGCAAACCAATTTGTATCCCATGTCTCGCAGTCAACAAGTTAGCGTCTCATCTTTCATTCAAGTAATCGATAATATAATATTATTATGATGCTGCTGTTCCAACCTTCCAACTTCCCTGCTCTACTAGTTTTTGCGAAAAGGGGAATCAATAAGGATTTGATGAGGGACTCTTCATACTATTCTTTACCGTTCTCTGTTAGCGACAATAATTTTATTATGGATCGTGGCGAGTGTAAGGCTATGGGCTTCAGATTTTCTTAGTCATTGCTGTCACAATGACACACGATTGATCGCATTGCAAAAAGTCACATAGAACAACGAAAATTCGAAGCTGTGATTTCCCAAAATTAACATCCCATTTACCCCAGCCACACCTCTGGGGGCAGTGGGGGTTGGCTAAATGCCACCCAGCTTGATGTGCCAAGTCCACAGTCAGTGAGGCCGGTTTTTCACATTTTTGGGAGGTGGCGGCACGTGGCGAGATTTTTTGTTGTAAACGTGAAACGAAGCGTGTGCTCAGGAGTGTGAGATTCTTCAAGGACAAAATCTATCGTCTACAGTGAAACTAACTTGTAGAACCGTCCATAGTGTCATGCCGTTCTATTTCAGAGTGAGCCTACCTGTATATTTTCAAAAATCTTTCATTGGACTTTCAGCCAGCTATTCGGTCGGTGGTGGACCTTCTTCCTGAAAACTGGAGGGTCTGAAGGACAAGACGATGTTTAACGAACACTTGTGCAGAAAAAAGTCATGTACGGCTTTGGAGGAGGGAAGTTTCACCCCGACGCAGGGTACGTAGGTTAGCTGTAACGTTGAACGTAGATAAGGTTTAACCCAGCAACCTCCAAGCGCAGAGGAGACTCTTACGTCATAAACTGACGTACTGCCCTTTTTTCCAGGATTAGTGATAGACGCTGAGGTTTTCCTTTGGCTACGCAAGACCGACGTGTGGAATTGTGGGGATCGCAGTAAGTTTCTTAAAATCTGCTGGATTCCTGGAATAGAACTATGATTTTATTCCTCACAGAATTCTCCACTAACCGATTACTTCGATGACAGAAGCTTTCAGTTAGTTTCGACTTTACACAGCGTAAATGACGAAGGAATCGCAGCATCAAATGTGAGAATCATGTGTAGTTGCAGATGGACTCATGAGAGAATATAGCTTTGAACCTTTGTTACAATTTACTACTATTATTACAAATCAAATAATTCTTATCGTATCGTCAAATATAGTGGCTTTTGGGAACAATGAAAAACAAGTTCCTTGTGTACACTCATCAAACGAAATCTCTGTGAACTTGCAGTCATCTTAAGTTGCTCCATAAAAAGATATAGTTTATAAATAGGATTCTTAGCTACTTGAAGTTGAGTTCATTCTGACTAACTTAAGTTACCCAATTTTTATTCAATTACTTTCTCATTCATTACCATAAGACTTTAAAAAATCCAACCAGCAGTTTCAGAATCTTGAATTCCTGAAAACTTCAGCTAAGCGACTTTCCTAGTCGCTGGGATTGTTGCATCAGTTGAGTAACGAGTAACGGTTCGCTTTTGGAAAAATCCTATTAATTATTATTATCACTTTAAACAACAGAATTATGAAGAGCATTGAGGATACAATATTATTACAAAAGATGAAGGTCAGCACGAAGTAGGGAAAACGACGAAGAAAAAACCTTCGGATCGACCCAATGCTCAAATGCGTGTCTATCAAGTCTATTCAGACTTTCATGTCTCCATATTTTGCTATCAATGGCTCACTGAGTTATCATGTCACACGCTTTTATGTTTCAACTAGCTTAGCATTTGCTCCAGAAAGAGTGTTCAATCCGTCTTGTGTCCATGTCTCTCACAGATTAATCGATACATCTTTCAACCATCTAAAACCTTACACTACAGGCTGTTACATAGTTTTAATTATTTATTCATTAATCTTGCAAATCCTGCTTATACTTCCTCCTTGTTGGCTCCTTTCCTGCATTTAAGTATTTACTGAATCAACTTAACCTTCCAACATCAAAAGAATAATTATGTTTCAATACTACAAGTAAAAGTCGCCAATGTGTGTCGCATGTCAAGTTTATCTCTGAAGAGTAATAAACCATCTGTGTTTTCAACTGTTAAACATTTTGATGAATGTCGTACACCATATGAGCATAAATTATGAATTATGAAGCAATCACTCTATCCATCAAAACACAAAATAAAAATACATTAAGTTAAACACGACCCACTATATGACATGCATGATTAATACATCTACAAAATAAATCCACCAAATTATCTCATCATCATAAAGTAGCTCATCCACGAGGATTAATTTCGGAGTTGTGCAATTCTTAAGTCTCGTCAATCTTCTTTCTCATGCCTACAACTACTTATGCTTATGCATGTGTTAAGAAGCTTCTCGTTAGCATTAAAAAGTGGCAGACTGCTAACTGGAGAGAAATGAAGAAAATAATTTCGACAAGTTTAATGCAGAGCATGAGGAAGGTAAGAAAATGTTTAAAATGCTAACTGAGTGTGGCGTGATGAGGTGGTGGAGTGTGGCTGGACTAAAGACTGCTCACTTGTTCATTCGTTGTGTCTGCTCATTCAAAGCAACTTGTGTGCCTGTGTCCATAATCTTCTGTCAGTCAGTCTCACATTATCTCTCTCCGCACTAACAACAACACTTCTACTTATCCACACATTCTGTCGCCCAGTCGACCGTCGACTCTAATTTTCTACGTCCCTCATCATCCGCACGTGTTTTCTCCGCTGCGCACGTGTTAGCGGCGCTTTCGAAATATCCCCCGCCACTCCTCCGCACGCTGTGACTTCCGTCGACCTTCGTTTTCGCACCCGCACTTTTCTTTGCTCGTGAGAATTTCTTTCCTACACTTGAGTCTTGTCGAATTTTTTCTAAAGGATTATAATGTGTTTACTTCCTCAGGCACAGACAGCTTATCATCAGCACCTTTTGTCAACAAAATGGACCGGTCACGACCCAAGGAAATCCCAAAGCTTATCAGTTTCATTGAGGATGCCAAGCTGAGGGACACTGTTCATGATTATCTCATCTGGGATCAAGTAAGGAGTTCCCTTTGACATTTCTAGGTTAAGTTTTTATCTCCGGTGTGTGTATCCGTAGCGTTTTCACAGTAACCTGCGGGCAGTTTTGAAGAAAACCATTGTTAGTTCAGGTTGAATATGAATGTGAGACGCATGCATGGAATGTTAGTAATGAGGTGGCTTTCTTCAGGTGAGAATTAACAAAGGTGAATGGGAAAGAAGTGGGTGGAGGAGGTGGGAGTTCATCTTTGTTTGTGTTATTTATCATTGAACATCTGATGATGCTGGGGTGGTGCGCCATCGTCTCTTCTCGCACTCTTTCTCATGCTTTTTGTCTCCTCATGAGGCTCATGCATTTACATCTCTCCACATGGGACACTGAGGTTTACCTAGTTAATGCTTCTACTTGAAATTCTTGTTGGATGACCAGTGAAATGTATTTGTCATCAATGCTGAACTAGTCCCGCTGGTGACAGCGATAGGTTCGTCGGGATTGTTGTTCTACAACTAAAATTAACCACAATGGCAGTCGATTTTCATGTATTTATCCACTTGCAACAGTCAACAGTGCATCTTTTTATACTTTCATGGGTTTTTGTATTTTGTTTCTTTGAACTAATAAGTACATTGATTCTCAGGTTGAATGTTGATTGTGAGAATTGCATCGATAAGACTGTTTAACGACCGTGAGACATCTAATGTGTGGGTTTTAATGGTTCGTTGATAAGATAATGGGATGATTTTATTTTTACTGTTTCTTTATTCACAATAATAAGCAGTTCGGATTACGATAGACAATATGAAAAATACGGATTGTGCATAGGTATGTGTATTTGTCATCATGGGTTCTCAGGGTATGGATGTATGATTGCAGATTGTAGGTATGTGGGTGTGGTGTAGTCGTGTAGTCGAACATGATGGACTATCCAGACTGAGTTTTTACGAAAGCTGAGTCATCATTAATGGCTATTTTTCAACCGAACCGATTATTAGGTATATAATGGTTGCGTGAGAAAATTTAGTGTTTGAGATTTATTGTTCATGAAATATGTTGGTGAGTATGGAGAGACATAATTGCATAGTTAGTCTGCAGTACAGATATTTTATAACCCATTGAAGTATCCAGTTTAAAGTGGTCTAAATGTTATGGTATTGGGTTACTTCCAATAGTTTCAGTAATTTGTCAGCATTGAATGCATTTTATTTTCTATCCATGCAATCAGCCAAAAGGGTTTCTTCGAATTAGTTATTTTGAATTTGTTTGGCTTCATGTAAAGCTGCAATAAACTTGCAAACTACCTTAAATAGATGAATATAATTACATGGCTGTTATTGCTATACGATTACGAATGCATGTTGCATTCTATTGCCATAAAAATCGTATAATAAGTCTCGGGAGGAATGATTCAATCAATCTATCAGTAATGTTCAATGAGGATTATTGTTTATGCTGAGCGTAAAATTAATTGCTTTGAAAAACCATACACAGTTTGTGGTTCAAAGTTGTGGATTTTTTTAGAGATATTGTGGAAATAACTTGAAAATATGTTACGACTTTTTCTAAGTCGGCAATTTTGAAATTAGCTGCAGATGCAAAGCGTAGAAGCCTATTTATTTAATAATTGAAATTATGTTGCACAAAGCAGCTCAACATAATTCAATGCTTAAAATGATTACGAACTTTAAACCTCTTTGCAGAATACATATGAGTGGGAAACGGTCACCAAACTGTGTGTGAATCAAGACCTGGAGGAAATCACGAAATTATTTGGATCGCGACTTCAATTCGGAACTGCTGGTCTTCGCGGACAAATGGGTCCTGGGTATTCCAACATGAACGAGCTGGTCGTCATTCAAACTACCCAAGGCTTTGTGCGATACTTAGAAAAAGTTCTTGGCGTTGAATCTCTTAAGAAGGGTGGAGTAGTAATTGGCTTCGATGGGCGACACAACTCTAATAAGTAATAATAACTAAACTCCTTATTTACAACACGAATTGTTCTAATTGTTTATAGCAAGCATTTAAAATTTTAAGGTTTGCCATCGCTGCCACTAAAACGTTCACATGCAAAGGATATCCAGTTCGCTTGTTTGGATTACTGTGCCCTACTCCATTCGTTCCCTTTGCCATACAAAAGTTTGGCTGCTGTGCTGGGATTATGGTGACAGCATCGCACAATCCTAAAGATGACAATGGGTATAAAGTTTACTGGGAAAACGGGGCACAAGTAAGGTTTATTTCAAAAGATAGTGCGTGTGTTCCACATATTGTTCTAATTTGACATGTTTTCAGATCACATCCCCTCATGACAAAGGAATCCAGGTTGAAATTGAAGCCAATCTTAAACCTTGGAATGGTAGCATGGATTCATCCTTGGTTTCTAACCCGTTGCCCGACGTAATGGATTCTTACTTCACTGAGTTATGTGTAAATAGTGAATATCGAGCACAGAATTCCTTCACTGATGTCAACATTACATACACACCAATGCACGGAGTTGGTCAAATGTACATCGTGAAAGCGTTTGCTGCTGCTAAACTCCCGGTAAAAATTCAGTGGAGATTACTTATGAATTCATTGTAACAGTATTTGGAATCAGGAATTAATTTTCAAATTTTTGATAGCAACCATTTGAAGTGGCTGAACAGAAATGCCCGGATCCGGAGTTTCCTACTGTCAAGTTTCCTAATCCCGAAGAAGGAAAAAGTGCATTGAATCTGGCGATGAAAACTGCTAATGAAACAGATTCAATGTACATTTTGGCCAACGACCCTGATGCCGACAGACTTGCAGTGGCTCAAAAGCTTCCTAGGTGCGTATACAGTACTAGTGACAATACTGCCATGTTATTGGCTTTAATTATCTGTGTAATTTGGAATTTGGATGCAGTGGCGAGTGGAAAATATTCAATGGAAACGAGTTAGGTGCTGTATTAGGATGGTGGTGTCTGGAACGATACATCAACAAGTTTGGTAGAGGCGATTTGGCAAACTGTTATATGATATCCAGCACAGTATCGTCCAAAATCCTGCAGCGGATTGCATCAGTTGAAGGGTTCAACTTTGAGGTAGCTACAATCACTGCTTTAGTGTTGAAAAGTCTGTTATTTAAGTTTATTCATTCCTTGTGCAGGAAACTTTGACTGGCTTCAAGTGGATGGGAAATCGGGCCTATGATTTAATGCAAGTTGGAAAAACCGTCCTATTTGCATTTGAAGAAGCCATTGGGTTTATGTGCGGAACTCTGGTATTGGATAAAGATGGCATTGGTGCTGCTGTGAAAATGGCAGAGCTGATCATCCAGCTCAATCAGCAAGGATTGACCGTTAACGACAAGCTAAATGAAATTTATCAAAGGTAAGCAGAGATATGTTTTTTATTCATGCATATCTTCTATTCTGGTGCGTATTCATCGATTAATAGCCATTAATTTATTGCTTAGATATGGCTATCATGTATCTCTAAACTCTTACTTTTTGTGCTACAAACCTGACGTCATCTCAGAAATGTTCCACTATGTTCGCAACATGGACAAGAACTCCAATGACAGCGGTTCGGTAAGTTCTTTGCACTATACTATATACACTGCATTTCCTTGCTAATAACTATAACGATCTATGACTTCAGTATCCTAAGCAACTCCTGGGAAAGTTTTCTATTACTCGAGTGAGGGATCTAACCACAGGATATGACTCCGGAGAACCTGATTTGAAAGCAAAGCTTCCTGTTTCAAAAAGCTCTCACATGATAACATTCACTTTAGAGAACGGCTTAGTTGTGACACTACGAACAAGTGGTACTGAGCCAAAAGTGAAATACTACACAGAGCTGCAAGCATCACCTGAGCAAAAGTAAGGCTCAGACAATTTTCAAAACGTTCATTGTACTGTTCTGTCTTTAACTGTTTCCTTTTCTGTAGAGACTGGAATGAAGTGAAGGCCCATTTGAAAGAATTAGTGGACGGCGTTGTAACTGAGTGGATTCAACCTGACAGGTGGAAGTTCGGCAGTGTTCCTGGAGAAGATTCCAAGAAATAGAATGACGAAGCTCCATGGGTGTATATTCTTAACATTGTACCAGAAAAACTAAGATAACATCTAGTCTTTAAGTTCCTTGATAAGTCTGTGAGCAATGGCGCTCTTAAAACAGTTGCAACATTCATCGCAAGGTGTTCACAACTTTTTATTGCTGAAAAAGTGATGAACTCACCATTCCTATTTCCCAGAGATGAGATATTCTGAACCACTTCCACCAACAAATTATTTTTGAACTAAAGAGAACATAAATAAATATTAAGGACGCGTACTTCTCGAATTCGATCATCATCATTTACTTGCATCAAAAGTAAATTAAAATTAGATGTTTAACGTAACTGCGTCTTATCACGCCTCAAACTCATGCTTGGTATAAGATTTTTCATTGCATCTAGAAAACTCACCAGACTAGCCGAGATAAAAGTTGGGGTAACCTGAGAGAATTAGTTTAGTATACCCTTAAGCACCTGCTGACAATAATTCATAATTTTCTATCCGAATGGAACTTCTAACACTAAATGAAAGGAGTACAAATGTTGTTGCTAACTGAATGCTTCACGTCTTAATGCCTCACGTAATGTAAACAATCTTGAAAAACATAAAGGCTTTATATTTTTTAGATCATTCAATCTGTTAATGGTAATAATAGAATCAACTCGGTTCGGATTAATACATTATTCTACCTTCTTCACCTTTCTCGCAGAAATTGAAGTAGAAGAATCTCGGAACTAGAAAAGGGTTTTCTCATGTTGATTATACGCTTCGATTCTGATCAACGAAATGCATCAAAAGCAAGATGTATTTTTAGTACAGAACAATCGGGTGAATGAAGAATGCCGGTGTGGATTGAATGTTGTAGGAGAGAGAAGTTATAGAATCAGGAGAGGAAAGAAGCCCGTCGGAGCGATTGAGATTTAGAAGCATGTGATTCGATCGGTATGCCGTTTAATTTGAGTCAATGTAAAGGCGACGAATGTAAATGACAGGTCCTATTAAAATTGGATCGGGAAAGCACTGATGTGGTCTGAGCCTTGAAATAGGTTTCCTCTTGTGAAACCCTCCAGCTTCATGGAAGAGTAAATCTGATAAAACTCATACGTCATGGGCTTGACTGAAGCTCTGCACTCATCACTTCCCCCTATAAATTAAACATAATGGCACACCAACTCTGGTCCTTCTAAGCCCAAGGAAACTTAAGTCTCTGATTGCTCACAGTGCAGTTTATGATCTCCTACTTCTGTGCAATCAGTCTGAATAATATTTTCTCTAACTTGGATGCGTAATTAATAAATTATCAGTCAGCCACCCATCGCAGTTTCCGATTCTATATAGGTGAAAAATGTAAGGGGTTCAAGTAGAGTAAACAGGTCTCAAAATAAATCCAACAGTCCAGGTTAATACTCAAAAGTAAGCTAATCACATTGACGTTTGGTTTCATAGCATGACAGCATTAGATTTACTAAAGTTGTTGAAAACAGGAGTGTAGTGATAAATCATATAAAGAACAAGAAAAACTAAAGCAAGGTATTTTATATTAAAATTTAGTGAGGTGATTTTCTGTTAATTTTATTATTTTTTATCATATTCCAGTTGACAGATGGACGGTAGAAAGTTATAATATGACAGTATAGTGATAAATAGCAGATTTGGTAATCATCGCATGAAACTAGTAATGAATGACTTTTCAAAATTTTGTAAAATAGTCGAAAAAGGATAAATCAGAATTTAAAAACCTAATCGAAAACGGGAATCTGCTCTGAGGAAAAGAGTTAAACTGACGGAAGTTTAGGTTGGAGAAAGTTGAAAGCAAATATATAAGGAAATTAAGGAGTGGAGTGCCAGTAATGTGAAGTTGGGCTAAGAACTCAATAGAAGTTAAGGGAAGAAAGCGTTTCTTGTGTACGTAGTAGATTTATGTAAGATAGAAAGGGAGCTCTGTGGGTTTGGTTTACTTTCCGGGCTTCCTCAGGAAGAAGATATAATAATATATAGTTTGGTTCATAAGAGAAAGATTGCATGGGGCTTAGGTTGGGTAGATGTACGAAATGGTACAAATGGTGTTGTATATGAATGCAGAAAGTCAAAGGAGTGGAGTTTGTCGGGCTTGATTCATATATCATAAAGAAATGTCACTTGCAGATATGGGGCTCTCAACATCCGAAAGAAAGAACTTGTATAAATTGTGGATTAGTTCTCACTGCTCAACTCAATATACAATCATACGACAATAAAAACGAAACTTGTCCTTCCATAATACATTCTCAACATGGAACTTTTCCACTCTCGCTCTCTCTCTCTTTCCCAGGAGTTCTCTATTGATTCTAAATTCAGACTTCTCAAACTCTTTACCCTCTCCAATTCATGATTTAAAGCATGTTTATGACTTTTTCCTCTATTATCGGCCCATGTGAGGTTAACGCTTGGTTTCCTTCATCCCAAATGGATTCAGCTACGTCTCATGAAATGATTGATCTCAATTCCACCCACAGA